>ML095769.1:0-36752 GCA_003697995.1 Taxidea taxus jeffersonii | reverse complement strand
TGTAATATATCCTATATCCTACTTTTAATTAATGACACTACTATCAAGTTCCAGATAAAAACAGTCATTCTTATTTTAAATTTTAAAAAGTTCAAGCATTTCTCTCTACCTGGATGACTTCAAGGAGTGTAAAAAATCCCTTGGTGGCCCACTGTTGCTAACTTCCAGCAACCCTGCCTCAGATATATATATGCTCTCTCTAAACTGTCTAATGTAGTTCTCTAGGTTCAGTTAGAAAATGAGGGAGTTTCTCCTAACAAACTATATAGCCGTTGATTTTTATTACATTATCTTCTTTTAATACTTCCAAATGCATACTTACCCTCATCCCTGATGCCAGAAACATGTCCACGCTATCAATCTTCTGTTAGGTTCTTCTCCATGGGAACAAACCATACTTCAGGGCCATGAGAGAATTCATTGCAGCTTCTTAGACTAAAAATTACAGTTGGTTAAGGAAATGATGAGTCAAGTGTAAAAATAAATTGCAAGGGCATTCACCACAGCTGACATGTAAGAAGTAAATAATCTTCAACACGCCAATTCTTTAATTTACAAGATTGTAAACATGCCCCATCAATGCAACAAGAATACTTGTTTCCACATGAAGAACATTCTTTTCCTGTAGCCAAATTATATAACAAAATTGCTTAATCGGTACAGAATTTGAACAGATGGCATAATTAGACAAGATAAATGCTCAATAACATTAGACAAAGACAGCCTCACATTCAGGAAGTTTATATACCAAAAGTTTAAAGGTGGTTTTAGTTAAATGATGGGATTATAGCTTATTTTGACTCTATTTTTTATATCCTGTGTTATCAGAATTGTTTATAAGTACCTTTTCACTTTATAACCAGGAACAATAGTACTTCCATTTTGAAATAATCTAGGAAAAATAACCACCTATTAAAATTAATAGAAAACAATCTAGTTAATTTCTGGCTATATATGGCATCAAATAAGCAAGGAATGACTTAAGAAATACTAGAGATTCACATGATGAAAATTATGATTATTAGGATATAAAAAGAGTTTTATAAATGTTTTTAGAAGGGGAGAAGAAATGTTGCAAACATGTTAAGTCTGACCAAATGAACGTCCAAATCAAATGCTATTAAAATATCCCCAAGTGAATTTTTTAGACAAAGCAGAATTTTACAAAATAATTCTTGTAGTAATTTATTTGAGAGAGAGAGACCAAGAGAGCAAAAGAGTGAGAGAGAGTGTGCACAAGCAGGGTGAGAGGCAGAGGGAGAGAGAGAATCCTCCAATAGACTCCCCACTGAGCACAGAGCCTGATAAAGGGCTTGTTTCCAGGATCCTGAGATCATGACCTGAGCCAAAACCAAGAGTCGGACGCTTAACCAACTAAGTCACCCAGGCACTCCCTACAAAAATACTTCTTAAATTCAGTTAATAACAAATTAGGGAAGAGTAGCTAAGAAAAATATTGAGAAAGAATAAATAAGAAGTTTTACTATAAACAAGAAGGGCATAGATTAGGGGTCAGCAAACTAGAGCCAATGGGTCAAATCTGGCTGCTGACAGATTTTACATTAGTCGTCTGTGGCTGATTCTCCAAGCAAATGGTTGTAGAAGAGACTGTGTGGCCCACAAGCCTGAAGTATGAACTATCTGGGACTTCTACAGAAAATGTCTGCCAACCCTTGCAGTAGACTCTTCAACTATGCTGTCTTATCCATAGCCTGTGCTCTAAGGGAGCTCATGCAAGCCAAGAAAAAGGCAAATTTATGAGGTACTACAATCCATGAGTACCACAAGGAAGCAGAAGGTAGAAGGTAGAGAAATAAAGGTTGGGGAAGCCAGCTGATTGCAAAAGAAGAATGAAGAGTGGGAAGAAGTTTTATTAAAAATGCGGGTGCTGGGGGCCACTTGAAGCCAATTAAATCACAGTATCTTGCTTTGGTTTATTTTTAAAGTTCCCCAGTTAATTCTCAAGTACAACTGTGATAGAAAGCCACTAAGCTAGGGGAAACGGCAAATGCAGAGCTGCTGCATGATGTCAGCGGTGATGCACAAGAGCAACGATCCAAAAGTACTGCCGTTAAGGTACCTCAGGGCTACTTCAATCTAGTTCCCGTATTAAATACTGTTCATTCAGAGTCCCACTAAATCCCCATCTTCCACCAGGTTCCACATGTTTACATACAATAAACCCCTATTAATGTGGTAGGTTGAGTGAGTTTTCATTTCCTGGGACCAAAAGAACCAAATTAGTATAGAAATTAGTGTCAGGTATATAGTTGCATGAAAAACCCTTGGCAGAAAGAAACATTTGAAATTGTTAAGAGTATGACTCCAGAGTGAAAAATCACACACAATCTCTGCCACATACCAGGATGAAACGTTTTTTAGAAGTCCAGCTTATATTGTGGCAAAGCCACTAGTTACGCAATTCCCTTTGTGACTCTGACATGTACCCATTCAGGGTGAAGCTCTGAGGCAATCGTAGCGGCCGGTATTACAGCAACTTCAAAGAAATAAGCAAAGCAGGGTTTGACAGTTTCCCTTCCAACAATGATGTACAAATTCTGATACAATCATGAGGTACTGACACTAGAAAGCATGATTTTGTCTCTTTTATAGATTTCTCTATGCCTATAGATAGGCATGATTCTCAGTTACCATTCCAACAGGCATGGAATAACTTGGATAGATAACAGATTCACAAATCTGAGAATCACTGGACTAATTCTGTCAGTTCTGGTTCCAAACATATACCCATTTCCTTCTTTTTTTTTTTTTGAATGACTTATTTGAGAGAGAGAATGAGAGAGAGCGCGAGAGAATGAGCATGGTGGGGAGGGGCAGAGGGGGAGAGAGGGAGTTGCAAGCAGACTCCCTGCTGAGCGTGGAGCCTGATGCAGGGCTCCATCTCAGGACCTTGAGATCACAATCTGAGCCGAAACCAAAGGTTGGATGTTTAACCAACTAAGCTACCCAGGTGCACCCCCACATCCTTCTAAAGACCTGTTTATTGTCACAGCTGTTGCAGAGCCCTTTATGATCAGGTTTTGTTTCACATTATCCAGTATCATATCCTCTCCACTGAGTACAGTTGGTGGGATCAATCCATACACTGCCAACAGCCTATAAACTGTCTAAGCCTGAAAAGACACCGCACAAACAAAGATAAACTAAGCCAATTAGATGTGCTCAAACTCTTTGAAATTTGAGAAGAAACAATGGGAAAAAGTAATTAACGATGAAATCTGAAGCTAACAGCAAAGGCAGGCAGAGGGAAGATGAATGAGGGAAAATGTAGCTAAGACAGGAGAATAGAAAGCTGAATCAAGTCAATGGAACAGTGAACAGGTCCACTAATTCCATGTGCTTAATCCCTAGAGCCACAGTAGATGAATTTCCATGCCACACTGTTCTTGAGATTCCCATGAAATTGCTATTTTCCTTACTACGTGTATCTGTCTGATAAACACCTGCTTCTTGACCCAAGCCTGTGTGTTACTTCTTGAAACCAGAAATCCTATGTAATTTAGAAAATAGTTAGGAGTTGGGCTACATGAACAGAACTTTGGCAGGAATGTGAAATATTCAGACTTGTTTATTACCTGGTGCTGGGACAGAGAGCAGATACATCCACCACAACCCTGGCTTGTTTTAAGAACCTCAAAGTGTGGCAAAGTTATTGTCACAGGACCACACATCTAGTGAATTTAAGTTTGACACAATCACAACAGACAAAAATTCAAATGGCTAAGGAAGATCACAGATGGGTGAGTGCTTCTGAAATTAGAAAGCAAATTTCAAAAGTGTCTTTATGATATTACTTCAGACTATGGCATCTGGCTTGACTTAGTTACTCTCCAACATTTATACTTAAGTACAAGTTGGAAAAGTACAGACAGAGCATCTTTAGAAATGAATATGTGAAATGATGAGCATATATACTTAGAGGTCAAGATGTAAAAATGTAATACAAACACATCTGAATTAAATGGTAGCCACACTCATAGTCCCATTTACGGTAAACTGTCCCAGCCAGAGGTAGTTCTGGAGAAAAGTCCTAGACAGCAATAAATTTTAGAATATAACCTGTCCTGTCATCCAAAGGAGAATGTACCAGGTGCAGAATACACCATCCAAGTGCTGTGTTACTGCATAACTCAGAAAGTGACTACCCAAGCAGCTGTGAGCTAAGCCACTGAAATTCTTGCACTAAATAATGAAGTTTGTGAAATGCAAAGACAGTGAGGCCCATAGCCAAGAGAGTTGAACCCTAAAGGACAGAGTTGGGAAACATGAGATACAGCCAAGGATATCAGAGAGATAAGCAAGGTTTAATGATGAGTAATTGAAAATTTATGAGGATGCAGACTACAAAGCTAGGAGGTAAACTAAAGCTTGAGTAGATATGAGGAAGCAGAAACAAAAAAAGAGAAAAGGAGCGATAAAGAGGAATTAAGACATGATGTATGACATGGTAACCACAATTAATACTGTACTGAATACTGAAAATATGCTAAGAGAGTAGATTTCAGGTGTCTTCCTAGAAAATTTCAACTAAGTGAGAAGATAGTTTGGCGTCCGACTATAGTAATCATTTCACGATGTGTATCAAAACGTTGGGTCTATACATTAACTATATCCAATATTTATTTTTAAAAAAGATGTTAAAGGTGACATACCAGAAGTAGGTTACAAGCCTCTGTTGCCAACATTCCCAGATCGGTCTTCGAACCACCATGTCTAATCCTCAGACCATTTTCCTCAGAGGGGAAACTGAATTTTATTTTTTAAATTGTCTTTATTCGAATACAGGGTTTTCTGTATTTGAATTCATAGGCAATCCTTGTCTATCTTGGAGGGTGGCCACGCTTAGCTGTAGGTGGTCCAAATCGCCTGGATGGCCCAAGAGAAGTCTGGTTCTTGAAAACAAAGATGCCAACAATACCAGAAATTGCTAACAGGATTCCAGCCACAACTGAAGCTCACCAAGAATGTGAGTATTCTGGAATTGGTCAGGGAATCACATCTGGGAATAAGGAAGTGAGAATCTCCCCCACATATTTTTAAGAGAAAAACAATCCCTAATAGTCCATGACCAAACTGCTAATGAGGCATTTAAAGCCATCAAAGATGATCCTTGTAAGGGATCTTGTAACTATTGCAATAGAGCAACCTCAAAGTTTTTCTGTTCACGGCCAGGTAGTAAATAATTTAGGCTTTGCAGGCCATGTTTTCTGCCACACTGCTCTGAATTGTAGCATAAAGCAGGCACAGACAACACACACATCAATGTGGTGCTATGTTCCAATAAATGTGGATCTGTAGACACAGTACATTTAACCAATGCCTGGAGTTGGCACACTTTCTGTAAGGGGCTAAATGATAACGCTTTAGGTTGTGGACCAGAGTCCACTGCAACTATTCAGTGCTGCTGCAGCACAAAAGGAACCGTGAGCAACAGAGAATAAGCATGATCCTCTGTTTCAACAAAACCACGTATTTGCAAAAACAAGCTGCCATGTGGGCCAGAGCTGGCCAAACCTTAGTCTATGCCAACTATCTGGACACGGTTACCTTATCAGCAATACAATTTATGGAAGTATTAACAGATAGGTATCCCTGTTATTTTCCACTCACTACATAAAAAGGGTAATTTTATCAGTACCGTCCATTGGCAGAATGCAGTGTTTATGCTGAATTCCAGCAGGCACATACTGATCTGCACAGCAAGCTGCTCCAGCCCTTGGTGTGCCTGCACCTGAGCTAACATTGCGTAAGCAGTGGATTTTCAGTTGTAACTCTGACTCCTATGATTCCTTTTTGTTGGGGTAGAAGAAAACATAACCCCACAGACATTGTCCAACACAAACACCATACAGGAGCATGGGGGTGGGGGAGAATACTCAAAGATGAAAAGACGATGATAAACACACACTGAAGAGCTGTGGGGGGAAAAAAAATGCTAGTTCATCCAAAGCGGTTATTTCCAGAAACTGAAGGGACCTCACACCATTTCTCTTGCACATCTGAATCCCCCTTTGAAAAAAAAACCCTTCACACGTGCCCGTGTCCTGGAAGAAGACAGTGACGAGGGCCCCATGAGGAGGCAGGATGTCCCAACAGTGAAGAATATGCTCGCCACATTGCAGTGCTTCAAGTATAGTAAGGTAGTTAAGATCTTTGCAGTGTGGCACATACAGTTCCACCACTGGCTCCCTGTGGCATGCTGGGGACACCACCTCTCTGATACTCAGCTTTATTATCTGCAAAGTAGGAATAAATCAGACTTCCCAGAGTTACTGTTAAGTTAAAATGAGATGACAAATATGCGTAAAGCACTTGCCTAGAACACGAAAGGCACTTATAATTAACTGATAATCACTGTTATTGGTATATGACCTCAGGCACAAAGTTTTCAAAAGCCATGCATGGGTGCTCCTACAGGCATGATGGCTAGCCTAGAGAGAGAGACAAAAGAAAAAAAAACAAGACCTGCTGTCAACAAAAATAAAGAGCAGATAATGGGAATAGGGAAGCCCTAGTTCAGAGAGCAAAAGCCAGATTTATACAACCCATTTTGGCCCATATAGAGAAAGAGATAGGAAGACTTGCTTTTTGACAGCATGCTAACACTCATATCCTTAGACAAGACCAATGTTGTTTTAAAATAAGCTGTGAAGGAGGACGCCTGGGTGGCACAGTCAGTTAAGCATCTGCCTTTGGCTCAGGTCATCATCCCAGGGTCCTGGGATTGAGTCCTGCATCAGGCTCCTTGCTCAGTGGGGAGCCTGTTTCTTTCTTTCCCTCTGCCTGCTGTTGCCCCTGCTTGTCTTCTCTCTCTTTTGCTCTCTCTCTGACAAATAAATAAATAAAATCTTAAAAAAAATAATTTAGTTGTGCAGGACATGGAATATAGGGACTCCCTTTGTATAAATGGCTAGCCCAGGCTTCTCCTTAGGGAAAAGACAATTTTCCTATCATTTGAGTTCCCTGTGCAGGCTAATTATCTAAATACTGGAAGTAGAAATTATCCAAATATGCCAGAGATCATATGAGGAATGTCATGCTATGAAGGCACCATCTCAAGACCATCCTCATGAAAAAATGACCTTTATTACTTTTATGAAAAATGGCAGACACCAATGGATGATCTGGCATTCCCTAAAAAAGCTTAAAGTCAGGGTGGGCCCTGCAGAGGTATCCCAGGAATGTTCATATTATATATGCTGCCTACTTTAACTCTGGACCATTTAAGTGCTCCCTGGAGCCTATCAGGAGGCAGACCCCTTAGGAGCTAAAAAATACCAGTCTAGTTGATTTAAGTGTAATCCAGAAGACCCTGCTGCCTCTGAAATTAGTAACCCAAAGTGCTATATACTTGGCTGCCACTGAAATAATGAGCCTCTGCTATGAGCTGACTTTTGACAAGATGTATATAGCTCCACTGCCTGATAAAAACTCCCAACAAATCTGGTTAAAAAGAATAGACTCTTCCCGTAAGGGGAGTATAATTAGTGTCATATTGACAATATTTGTGACACGTAGCTCATGCTACCTGGTTTACTTGGGAACCATTACAGTTCGGATCCTTTGCAGGGGTGATCACAGACCGGGTAAGCATGTAATTTACCCCAACTGTTTTGAGGATGATATACTCCAGAATAAACTGCAGGCTTTAAAGGCACTGGTCCCTGCAAATGACATTTCTACGAGCCTCCCTGACAGGAGTCAGGGCAGTCGTCCTTTCTTCCCCTATTTACCTAAATCACCAAGAGGATCCCCTCTTCCGTTACACATTCACTCATGTGGAAGAGCTAGCAGACTCTCTAAAACACTTTCCAAAAGACATCCTTCACAATTCAGCCTAGGGAGGGGTTACAAAAAGGAAAAAGATTGCTTTCATCATCTGTGACCCTCCCAGACTCAGCTCAGTCAGCCTCCACTGTACTGAAAGATGTGGCAAGTATTAAAAGGGAGAATGGAGGGACACCTGGGTGGCTCAGTTGGTTAAGCGGCTGCCTTCGGCTCAGGTCATGATCCCGGCGTCCTGGGATCGAGTCCCACATCGGGCTCCTTGCTCAGCAGGGAACCTGCTTCTCCCTCTGCCTCTGCCTGCCACTCTGTCTGCCTGTGCTCGTGCTCTCTCTCTCTTTCTAACAAATAAATAAAAATTAAAAAAAAAAAAGGGAGAATGGAGGGGGGTTGTCTGGGTGGCTCAGGCAGTTAAGCATCCGACTCTTGATTTCAGCTCAGGTCATGATCTCAGGGTTGTGGGATCAAGCCCCACATCGAGCTTCACGCTCAGCATGGAGTCTACTTGAGACTCTCTCTCCTTCTCCCTCTGCCCCTCCCCCAACTTGTGCTCGCTCACTCGCTTTCCTTTGCTCCCAAATAAAATCTTTTGGGAGAATGGGAAGTGGGGGAAAACACAAGGTGTTGCTTAGTCTAACCCACCCATTTTTTATCCCATTTTCATACCCTAATGGAAAAACTTGTGATGTAACATTTATGATACTTTATGCTCTTACTGTTTCTTTATTCCTTTCTTTACTTTCACAAGAATGACAGTTCCATGATGGCAGAACTCTATTATTATCTAGAATAGTCTCTGGCAACTAGTGAGCACTTAATAACTGTCTGTTTAGAGGAAGGGAGGAAGTGCCACATCACAACCATTTCTTCTCTACCCCCAACTGGGGAACCTCCACCCAAACCACTGGCAACTTACCAAGAATTCCCAACTGCCTCACAAGGACATCCAAGGCAATGGTGATTCATTCTGGCTTGCTGATGAACCCACTGGGCAGGAAGCCTCAACGTAAGTGACAGGTAGGTCTTAGTGTTGCTCTTGACCAATGACAAGGTTTGGGATGCCCAGGAATCTGCATTTTTAACAGGCATCCCAGGTGATTTTCTGCATAAAAAATTTTTACACCATGAACATTCCCTTCACTGGGCAAGAACAATCTCAGAGGCTATTATAAAAATCTTTCAGTGTGGAATAAAAAACATTTCTGTCTTACATGGCCTCCTTGGATTCAAATGGAACCTAGAGGAAGCACTGGGTAGAAGACACAGCACTGGCTTACGTTCAAATCTACTTCCTACACCAAGCAGCTATAATCTTGGGCAAGATAAGCAATTACCTCATCTGCAAAAATGGGAGAATGAAAAAAGGAAAGGTTCTCATTACTTTCTAACATAGTCTAAATATTTTAAGACTTTTTTTATTCATACCGTGATAGGGAAAATATCAAGTAATCACCTAACACCAACTAAGACCACCTTCCCCGCCCCTTCCCACTAACTGGGCTAGCCCGCCAAAGCCACTAGCCACTTACCTAGACTTCACAGTGAGTAGATAACCATGTGCAGGACACTGATCTAAGCCTCTCCCAATTCTCTAGTAACCTCACTGGGCCAGACGGGATTCAATATACCTCTTCACCAGTGGCATAGCTTCTGATCATACTTGGTCTCACCTGGAGAATAACAAGAAGGAAGAAGAAACAAATGTTAAGACCAAATAGCCAAGGTTTGAGATATAGCTTTGATTTAGTTTTACCACCTTAGTCAAGTCATCCAGCCCATACCATGGACCTCAGATTTTGCTCTCTTCTTTATCTGGCAGACTGGTGCAATGTCAACGATTATTATTTAATAAGAATTCTTGTATCCATTCGGTACTGAGACACGAAGTAACTGGCTATATCAAAGTGTTAGAACTCAGATATTAACTCATGTTGATCTTCCTAGCTGCATGCAAGTCTTTCCCCCTTTTTTTTACCCTAACTCTGAGTGGAGGTAAACTTGATTCCTTAGGGGTCCTTCTCTGGCTGGCAGTTATGACCCTCCCTTCTGTAATTCTAGCTAAAAGAGCTCCCTAAAAGCAGATGAAACCTCTATCTATCTGGTCATTGGATGGCATCTGGTTCACATTAATGAGGAAAGGTAACAAAACCCTGGGCTCTCTGGGCCAAGGCCTGTCATTCAGTCTCAACTCCCACTAGGACTCACTTTAACTGTGTGTGAAAAGGAATTAAACTATCTATTGCCTTATCTGATGCCCAGGTTACCAAAATGATCAAAGGGAGCTAGGCAGGCCAATGGCTACCCCCCTATCTCCCAAGACTCAACCACTAGGAAGAATGGGACTCTGAGACCTAAGACCCACACAGGATTAAGCCAAAGATCCCCAAAGGTCCTTTCTTTATAAGAAAGCAGCCTAATGCCTTTAAGTTTCCCAGTCCCTAGCTGCTTAGCATGAAAAGCAACCCAGAAATCTGGCAATTGAGCAATGGCCCACAGCCCAAGCTATTAAAATGATCAGATGCTGGCAGCACCAACAAATGCAACTAGGTTTCTTATACCCAGTGAGAGGCAGACAACCCTTGAACCCCAGGAAAATTCAAGGAGCAGCTTCTCAGGGCTCATTTTAACTACTGCATTCCCTATCAGCAAAAATGTCTTAGAATCTACTAGTAATCATGAGAGCCAGGTAGAAAGATCTCCCATCATAAGTGGGGAAGATTTCATGCTGCCAAGCATTGGGGAAAGGGAGCAGGAGCCTTGATCAGCTTGAGCCATCTCTTTATTGGATAAAGTAAAGCAGCTGCTACTAGACAAAGATCTGCACACCTACAAGCAGCAGCTGCCACTAGCAATTGAGCTTATTATAGCCATGAGGGACAAGAACAGGAAAGAAATTTGTATAGGGCATAATTGGGAAATAATGGCAAATGTAAATGTAGACACCTCACCATGAACTGCCTGCACTAAGGAGCCAAGAACAGAGAGTGGTTGGTAGTTAATGCCTCTCTCTGAAGACAGAGATCTTATTTCCACTACTCCGTTCTCCCACTCCACCTAGCTCTCTTCTAAACTAAACTACTCCAGTTCCCAGCCCCCTTGCCACTCAATTTATTCCACTTCCGTCTAAGTCAACAAATTGGGAATACTTCCATGTCTGACTAACTTTGAAAGTCATAAATGTATACTGTGAAAAAAATTCCAGAAATACGTTAAGGATGGAAAGTAAAAATCACAGAATCCCAGGAAATTTAACACTTGGGGTATGTTCCTCCAATTATTTTCATGTACACAAACAAACATTAATTTTTATTTCACAAAAACTGGATGAAAACCATACTGTTGCCCTCTAGCTTTTTTTTTTCAATTAATATACTTGATACATCTTTCCAAGTAAAACATTCATCTACAAGACTATTTTTATTTTTAATGCCATGTTGTAATATTACACGAATAATATTTTACTTACCCAAATGATCATTCATGAATAGATCAAAATTTACCTACCCAAATGATCATTCATGAATAGCTAAGGTTCTTTTCCCCATTTTTTATTGCTATGAACATTGTAAACATTCCCATACCTACATCTTTTAGAATATCCTTAGAATATTTCTTCAGGATTTCTTTAGAATATTTTGGGGTATATCCCTAGAAATGAAACCGTGTGGTCAAAAGACATACAATACTTATTTTGCCATAATATATATAGCCAAACTGCCCCTACAAAGGACTACACTGAAACTGGATAACCCCACCAACACCAGTATAACATTTTTTAGCATTTGCCCATATGACAGGTATTAAATGCAATAATACATTTTTTAATGAATTCAAACATTTATTACTAGGAGAATTACAAAGATGAGCATGATACAGTCTCTGCCCTTGAGACTAAATGAAGGGAGACAGACAGAAACAGGTAACGTTTACCATTATCATGTTCATGATGAAGAGAAATTAGAGTTCAGTTTGTGGTGCTTCCTAAAATGACTTTGCAGCTATTGCTAATAGAAAAGGTCCAAAAGAGTATTATTTGACAGTACTTCAAATTAAAAATGCATCTGCTAAAATTCCAAGGAGTTGTGCTAATCCTCAGTCACCTAGGTGGCATTTTGATGTGACTTCATTGTTTTTCCTTCATCAAGTCTAATTTAAGAACCAAGTAGAAGCTGCTCAGAAAATGACCCGTTTCCCTGCCCCACCCCCCACCCGCCCCAGGCAGTAAAGTGAATGAAGTGTGGGTGATGTTTTATTGGAAAGATTCATTGGCACTGGACCTGGACTTCCATCTTTCCTTCTCCTACCATTTCCAGTAAACAGTGAGCTGTAACCATTTTCCTTAAGACGTCAAATGGCTTCTCTCCCTGGAATCTCACTGCCAGGCAGATCTGCTTACACATAGTTAGGCTGCAGTAGTATCCATTCCAACTTGGGAAATACAGATAAGAATAAAAAGAAACTATTTTTTTAGTACCATGTGGGTCAGATACAGATGAGCTCAAAAAGGACACCACCACAAGCATTTTAAAAATCTATCCGACAAAGACGGATGAATATGCAATAAAACAAAGACAGCAAAATGTTAATTGCAACATCCAAATGGTAGGTATATGGGTTTTCAATATACAATTCTTCAACTTTTCTGTATGTATATTTAAAATTTTTCCATAATAAAATGCTTGGAAAAATCCAACAAGCAGCTCGAAAAACAATGCTGTGAGGGCCTTT
This sequence comes from Taxidea taxus jeffersonii, assembly GCA_003697995.1. Classification (NCBI taxonomy): domain Eukaryota; kingdom Metazoa; phylum Chordata; class Mammalia; order Carnivora; family Mustelidae; genus Taxidea; species Taxidea taxus. The sequence continues at coordinate 24,218 of ML095769.1, read as the reverse complement.
CCTACCATTTTACTCCTAGAATGAGACTATTCTATATTCTCTCTTTTTTGTTTGTTTTAGATATAGCTTTCTTGAATTGGACTTGGGAGCTCTCAACTTTTTAATGACATGAAATGAATCACAATATACCCACAGGCAGGTTACCAAGACAATGTGTGGAAGGTTACCGAGGGTAAAGGGGAAGGCCCTAAGTAAGCTCTTGAAAGTCCAGGCTTCCTAACTGTATGAAGTTTGAGTATTTCAGAAATCCCATTTCTTTGTCTATTAGCATTCAGACCTGGTAAACATTTGCCTTGGCCTACCTTTCTGTTTGAGCTCACAATGGTTTGTTATTTTCCATATTCTCACTGCAAAGAGCTGTGCAGGAAGGAGGGGGTCAAGGGATAAGGCACCAAGGTATGATAATGGCTACATTCTTCAGGTTAGGATTTAACACAATGAATTTCTAGAGATGAAGCTCCAAACTTGATGCTGAAGTACATGGTATAACTGACTAACTGTTGGACCCTGGTGGAGGCCTTATAATCAATCTAGCTTGAAGTGTGTTCTAGCTGGCCCACCTGTAAAATAGGAAAAAGACCTGTTATAAAGAATAATGAATAAGGTAAATAAATGAGTTTCTGAGATGCTAAAAATATCTTTGGTGAATGGAGAGGAACATGAAACCATCACCATTGCTTAGTGATCCAAAGCAGGGCAGGCAATGTTTTTCTGTAAAGGACAGGCCTTATGGGCCACCAGGTCTCTGATGTACTCAATGCTGCTGCTGCAGGACAGAAAGGCCACAGACAAAATATCAACAAATAACATGTGTTCCAACAAAACTTTATTTGCAAAACAAGGCAGTTCATGGGCTGCATTTGCCTACCCCTCATCTAGAACATGCAGTCCTACCTAGGAACACCACTTGAAGGATGTCCTGAGGAGGACTGAAAAGGGGATGAGTCTACAGATAGGAACCATTTAGCGCACCCTGGGCAGTGAGGATGAGGCTCCTGATCTGGCAGCTATCACCCAGGTCCTACCAAGGAAGAGGTTGTCAGCAGCAGTAACAGTAGCAACATTAGGAAGTACCAAGGACTGAAATCCAAACACAAAAATAGCATTATCTCATAAAAACTCTTTAGATACATAACTAGAAAGAAACAGCACGTCTCTGACCACATGCGTTGTGAATAAACAGTTGACAGTCCAGAGCCTGTGGAGATCACCTTAGCAGGCACACGATAAATGTTTGTTGATGACTCATTCATTTATTCATCCAATAAACATTTACTGAGGCCTCCTAATGTGCCAGGCTGGGCTCTGAAGAAGACACTGTCCCTGCCCTCAAGGAGCTTACAGTCTAACTGAGAACACAGGAAGGGAGACAGATATATACACAGACAATTACAATACAACCTGGTAAGTGCTGCAACACTTATCAGGTTGTATTATAATGGCCGATGTAAAATTTCTTTCCAGGGGACGCTGCTCCAGGCTGCTGCTGGCTGTAACATCAAGAGAGGGGAGGAAGAGATTGTAGAAATCAAAGGTTATGGCTTTTAGGCTATTTTAAATACCCAAGCTCTCCCTAACTCCTGATAAGAGATAGGTTTGGGAACTAGACATTGGCCATGATGTAAAATGGGACTCCCACGCTTAAGACAGAGACATCCAGCAAAGGATCTTCTCAACCACCTCCTCTACAATACAAGCTCTGTTGTTTTTGTTTTGCTTATTACACATCTGTGAACCTCCCCCCAACAGGCAGTAAGCCTCCTTTAACACCTGCAACTAACAAAATGCTGAAAAATGGGGGCTTACGACTACCTGGATTAACCCAGTGTAATTCGACAGCAAAAAGCGGTAAGTAACAAATCACTTGGCACCTCTAAATCCTATAATCCCCACCTTTCACTGAAAAAGTAAAAATCCGAATGCTATTAAATATGAGATAGTATAGAGCCCATATATTGGGAATGATAATTTAGAAAGCTTTACTTAATAAATATAATTAAACAGATTCTCTGAACCCCAAATAAGAGACCCATTTCAAGAAATGTTTTAGGACACCTCACCCCCAAACCTTTAAGAATATCAAAATTACCTACATAATACTAAATAAAATAAATAAGAAATATGAAACAAGGAGGTAATATACTCTTCCCAACCACTTTTCAACATTGAGTGATAATAAGACTCCTTGAGGAGAGATTACTAGTGTTAACTAAACACTTGGTTCAGATGGTTTTATACAAAGACAGGATGGAATTTTTCTGTGCCCCATACTGCTCTTAATAAGGCCTAGGATTTTAATGGCTCTTCTGTCTCTGCAACCAGTAAACTGATCTGATGACATCAACAGATTGTTGCCATTTAACACTGAGGTCCCCCCCTTGGGACCCAATGTCTTCAAGGCCACTTTCATATGCTTAACATACTACTTTCCCCTGAAGTCATCATATTGCTCTTGCCTACACTGTTCCATTCTGCCACTATCAGCCCACACTCACAATGCCCTCTCAGGTGTTACAGTCTGTTTCTCCTAGCATTTTACACCCTCGAAGAGCTCAGTGTTATCTATAAATGTGGACATCACACTATGTCACTCCTAAGTATTCAAAATAAGATCAGTCCCAGAACGGATGGGGGAGAGGGTTCTACTCTTTTGTGTCTTATCTAAGTTGGTTTCTTACTAGGGACAAAATGTTGCCATTCTTCTTCCCACACCCAAAGCCAGGGTGTACCAATGCTATGCAGCAGCACTCAAGAGCGCTCTCTTTTTAAATAAAAACACATGGCTATCTATTTAAAGGACAGACAAAGGTTATCTCAAAATGGCTATCAAGAATCTGACATGTATCCCATTAAGCAGTTGTCTTGGGAATCACAAACATTTCTTAACACTCAATGCCAACATATACCAGGAGTACGTGTGCAACAAATCACATTTGTTATTTGCAATAAATGACAGAGGATAATAGATCCTTATACAGAACACACAATACAGAGCTCTTAAAAATACATAACATTCAGACACAAATTGAATAGTTCACAAAGAGCTAATAATTAACATTTGAGAGTCCGGGCTCACCAGGAATCAGAGAAATGGATAGTAAAAGAAAGATACCATTCTCTTACATATAAGGTAGCAAAAATTTTTTTTCTAAATACCTAAATAGCTGGGTACAAAAAAAATGACATAATTTTTTGAATGTTACTATATAGCAAATCTTTATAACATTCTAACTTTTTGATGAACAATTCTAATTCTGGAATTCCATTCTATAAAGAAATAACTCAAAATAAACAATAAAAACTAAATAAAAATGAAAAAACATTCATTACATCATTTAAAATACTGAAAATTTAAAAATATTTCCATATAAGTAGATACCATGAAACCATTAGATGACAACTGCAAATAATGTTTAACGTGGAAAAATGCATGCTATAATGTTAAACACAAAACACAACATAAAATAGTACAAATATATGATCAACTGTAGAAAAATGTAGGGAATGAAAAGATGTGAACACATTTATAAACACTGGGTTATCTCTGGGCAGTGAAACTACAGATCATTTCCCCCCAAACTTGATGGTTATCCTCAGACAAAGCTACAATGAATATTTACCAAATTTCTAGATTGAGGGAACTATTCAAACTTAAAAATGGAAGAAAAATTACAAAATAGAAGACAGATATTTGACCACTTGCTTTCAAATCTCTACTAACCCAAAATTTAAAAACAAAAATTAAAAGGCAAACTATACCTGATGTATATAACATTGCAGAAATCTGAGTAATAGCCTTTATCTGAAGAACACTTTCAAATAGAAGAACAATAACACCAAACTAAAACTCCAATAGGTAAATCAGTATAAGACCTGAACTAACATCACACGAAAGAAAATTAAACTTCTAAGAAACATATGGAGGAAAAAGGAGTCCAAACTCACTAATAACCAAAGAAATGCAAAATTAAAACACTACTAGTTTTTATCTATAACATATACTTTTTAAAACAAACACCACTCAATGCCTGTGTGAGTAAAAACTGGTATGACCTTTTCAGAATGAAATCCCTCAATACATACTGAGTGTTAAAAACGCTGACAATAGTAATTCCACTTCAGCGAATCCATCCTAACCAGTAATAAAAAAGAAATGCGTGTATTTTCAGTCTTTTATTATAAGAAAAAAAAAATTCTCCTTTATTATTGAACATTTGCATTAACACACCAAAATATTAATAATGGGTAACAAAAAAAAAATCTCTACTGCAGCAAAAGACCGCTGTCTCAAAGCATTTGACCAGATCTAAAATCAGGCAAAACAAGAAGGGTGTGTCCAGTCTGCCGCAGTCGGCCATTTTAAACCCTCTGCAGAACAAAAAGCATAGAAGACAAGGGTAGATAAGGACTGCCACCCTGATAAGCTCCAAATCAACAATACTTTGTCTTCTCCCTGTTGTAGCCCTGTACAAGGCACTGAATAAAAAGCGGACAGGAGCAAACAGATCGCCTTTCTTAAACGGCACAGGTAAATTACAAACAACATTTTAAATCATAAAAGAAGGGTCTTTTAAATTTTGAACCCTCATTTCAGGGTAACAAAGCATAATGTTTAAGAGCACAGCATTATGGAGTCATACAACTTGAATAAAAATCCAGTTTCAGCCATCCAAATGGATGTAAAGCCTTGGACAATTTACTTAATCATGTGTCCCCACATTTCTCATTTGTAAAATATGAATAATGGTACTGCTATTTCCTAAGATTGTCGAGAGTACTAAATGAGTTAAGGCATGTGTAAAAGCATGTAGACCAGCACCTGGCATATAGTTTTACGTGCTACAGACACTTAAACAGAATTATTACTATAGAGAAATGGGCTCAGAGAAGGAAAAGGACCAGTATGAGATCATTGCGAGGATTATTGGGCAACCACGATCTCTTCTATTTTGAATCCTGTGCCCTCTGTGCTACATATTTATGTGCTAAACTATTAGTTTTAGTGATTCACAGTAGAAATTCATTGACAGCCCTCTGAGATACACGACAGTACAGCTACCTATAAAAAATCTTTCCCCTAGGTTCAAGTTTTACAGAAAAAAAAAATAATTTAGAGGAAAGGATATGAACCCAAATCACCTTCATACCATCATTACCACCTGCCCAAATTCTAGGTTTAAAGTGTAACAAGCACTTGGAAATAGCCAAATCCTCACACCAGTATTCTGCAGTGGGGGAAACCAAGGGCTTCTGACCAACATAACAATAAATTCTCACAATACTGCAATCACTATGTTCTGCTGCTCTGATGGGACCAGAGAGTGTGTCCACAGCCAAGTACCGCGGCCCAAAGTCTGACAGAGAGCCCTCCAAATGTATATTGCTGGAATGTGGCCCCGCTCCAGTGCTCCCATTTTATGCATTTCCTACACACAGTCGGCTGCCGAAACCTTTTAGACCGTCATCATCTCCTCCGCATTTTCAAACCCACATATTATCTATCAATGGGCCAGTAAACGGCTAAGATTCTGGGTGAATTTCCGGTGGATTTGGCCACAGCCAAAGACATCTCCCAGTCGACAGATCCTTCACCCAACCAGAAAGGTAGATTCTATTCCTCTGCAGGGCCCCCTAGCCCAAGATGGCTAAGCAAAGACAACTTACCTCCCCCCTCGCCATTTTGCAATCTTAATTACACCCACGGCGCGCGCCTCCCCTCCCCCTCATTCCGTCTGAAATACGCCTGCGTCCCTCTCTCCCCCTAAAGCCAACAGTCACAATGTCGTCTCAAGTACGCATGCGCGCCTTCACTTTCCCTCCCAACTGCGGCTGCCAACTGTGTACTAGAAACTTTGCTTTCTTAGTTACGCATTCGACACCCCGCCCCCGTCCCCCGCAACGCCCCAAGCTTCCGCGTGCTCACCTCCCCTCTCCCCAACCGGGGCCCCTTCCCCCTGCCTTAGGGCCTTCTCAAATATACTTGCGCGATTCCGCGCCTCCCCCAACCTCTCAAATACACATGCGCACCAAGCCCGTCCTCTCCTAGGCCCAGCCCTCCCTCCTGTTTCTTATATATATATGCCTGATGCCATCTGGACGTATTTCTCGGTAAAGCTGTGCCCCACTACTCAAGGAGGGACACTACCAGCACTTCCTAATGGGGGTCCGTGTGATACACTAGGGAAATGGAAACACTGCAGGTGACTGCAGAGAGCAAATCTCGACGGAATCCGCCCCGGCCCCCAGGGAGGAGCTGGAGGACCCTCAGTCTCCGTAATAAGACCCACCACCCAGAACAAAGGCAAAGAAAGCTCTCGTAATTGGATAAGCCTACTCCTAAGGCCCACCCTTTAAATACCACCTTTAAATACCTCTGCTACGTACGAGGAACCCCAAATTTTTAAACAACGTTATGGAAAATACCGACGCTCAAGTGCCTCAACCATGATTAGAGTCAAAGTGTTTGTAGCCTTTCACAATGGAAAGTACACGCTCAACACCCTTTTGTAGGTTTGAGACCAATGCTGTCCCCCACTTTTTCCTTTCGTGAACCGGGAGAATACACAGATCAAAGATCTCCCAGTCCCGAGTTCCCTCCGCCGCCCTCCATGTTCTTCTCCTACCTTCTGGCTGAATCGAGCGTCATAGCACGAATTCTTAGTGCTGGCTGCCGAAAGAGAGGGTAGAGAGAGCAGCGGCATAGATTCCGCGGGTCTAGGGTGGCTACACAGGCCAAGGTAGAATTGGACAGGCGAAAGAGAACCAGCAGCGCCTTAAGCCGCAGCGCTGAAGCCAGTTAAAGGACTGCCTCTCCCGGATCGCCGCAGTTGGCTTCTGGCGCATGCGCTGAAGGCGCGTACGCCCTCTTCTCTCCACCCCCACCCATTAAGGCCTTTCAGAGGTTAACCCTGTGGCCCTCACCTTTTCCTCAGGGCCGGGGTCTCTAGCCCATTCGGCTTCTTCCACGTTTTCTCCCCTTGGTCTCACCGGCCTCCATCACCATCCCTTCTTCAGCCCATCCTTCCTTCATCAATGCCTCTCCTATTCTTAGCTCACCATTTCATTGCCAAGTCTCCCTGTTGGCTGCCTTTATTTGCTCTTTTTGTTCTTTTTGTTGTTGTATAAGTTTTATTGAGATAAAATTTTCTGTCTTACAATGCACCAACTTAAGGTGTACAATGCAATGGATTGTAGTATATTCAGAGTTGTACAGCCGGCACCGTGATTTTTGAATTTTTCATTAATCCAAAAAGAAACCTCATGCCATTAGCATATCTTTGTGTTCTTTACATTTTTGTTTAAACATGTAATGTTTTAACATTGACATTTTTATTTTTATAGCTATAACAATGTATCATCTTAACTATTTTTCCATGTTTCTAATTAGCAGCTTTATCTTTTTAAATAAATGGATACCATTCATTTTTTTTAAGTATTGTAAAATTGAGGTCTGACCTCAATTCTTGCAGGTGGAGTTACTCGCTCTTTCCACTTCTCTTCCTTTTAACAAAACTTCGATAATCTACAATGGTCCCATCTGAAGAGAAATTCAAAAAGGAGGCACAAGTTGGAAATTTTGAATCCTATAAAATACTTTGAGTCCTAGGCCATTTGAAGGCCTTGCTTCCCCAAGCAAGAGAGAATTCTCCTAGCAGATAGCCTTTAGACTTGAACTGCAGCATCAACTCTTCCTAGATTTTGGGCTTCCCAGATAGATATAAATATATAATTATAATTCTAGGTATATAACTATAGCCATGTTGGAGATATATATGTATCATATTGGTATGGTCATATATATCCATATATAGTTATATATAGATATCATGTTGGTTCTGCTTCTCCGAAGAATCCTGACTAACACAGAGGATTTCTTGAAACCTGTGAATACCCTGAACTGAGATTGGGGTACAGGGAGAAGAGGCAATCAAGAATACACTATTAGGGGCACCTGGGTGGCTCAGTGGGTTAAAGCCTCTGCCTTCGGCTCGGGTCATGATCCCAGAGTTCTGGGATCGAGCCCCGCATCGGGCTCTCTGCTCGGCGGGGAGCCTGCTTCCTCCTCTCTCTCTGCCTGCTTCTCTGCGTACTTGTGATCTCTGTCTGTCAAATAAATAAATAAAATCTTTTAAAAAAAGAATACACTATTAATCCCTTGAATACAGCTTTGCATTGTCATATTCTGCATCAACGAAATCTGACATGAAACTGGACTTAAATTTGCAAAAGCTATCATTACAAGGATATAAAACAACTGAGGAAATAAGTACCCTGGTCTTCTCAGAGTCCAATAATTTTTCCATGATAGTACTAGTCTACATTGGCACAAAAACTTGTCTGTTCTTTGTGATTTTTGAGGAATGAGGCAATGGGAAAGCAGAGACTGGCAAGATGGTACACTATCACACTCATGTTAGTAATGGCCTTAATTTCATTGCTAAAGGCTAATTAGCTTGAATATGTGAACAAGATGGCTAAGAGACCAAGTAATGGGATTGTTTTGTTTATTGACTCCGGATAAATTACTTGGGGAAAAAACCTCTTGCGACAAAATCCAACCAGAGGGCAAAAACAAGATACACTAAGGCCTAGAATCCGTCCAGTCTTGTGTATGGGTAATAGAAGATATCTGGTTAGAGAGCAAAGATGTGTCATTTAAGAGGATGTGTATGTTTTTAAGGAGGTCATAATTATAACTTAGGAGATATTAGGAGTCAGGATTCATGGTAAGGAGCAGAAAACCCACCTGTATTTTAGATGTAGGAAGGAATTTAATATAAAAAATTACATGCCTACAAACTATTTGGAAGGAAAAGAGGAACAGGTTCTAGGTGGAGTCTCAAGGAATAACTCCCAGAAGAATATAGAACTAACCAAACAGAGTTCTGTTACCACCGCTGCTGCCACCTCAGTCCTGCAAGCACGTTTCCCAGCCCCCTGCCCAGGCCCCTGCCTCCCCAGCAGCCACCACCCTTCAAAAAATCATCTAACAGAGAACATGGCTGAGACTTAAGATTCCTGAGGGAAAAAAAAATGGGTCAGGTGACTGCTTTGCCCTGAGCCTGCCCCCTCCCTACAAAATATGCATTTCTGGCAGCTGGACATAGAGAAATAATGTGAGCCCTTGCAGTGGGGACCTGTCCTCTGGCTGGGGGCTTGAGAGTCCATTTGGATTAGGGTTTGGGCTTCTGGGGTAAAGTAGCTCTTGGGTGGGTGGGATGGGGAAAAGGGTTGATCAAGTTTGAAATCCCTTCCCAATCCAAAATATCCCCATCTGGCTTGAGGGACCATGGAGTGAATCTCTGCATGGGCATCATTAAAGGTAGGGGTCCTGGTCTGGTGGGGGTTCTCTGGATGGAGGCTCCAAGCTGGTGTAAGTCATTTTCAATGTGTCTGTGTGCTCAAATCTGAGCCTCAGAGACATAGAACTGGACTTAGGGGTCTTGGGTGGATCAGGGTCTCGGATCAGAGATTCTTGGCCCAGAAGCCCTTAAAACAGGGTTTAGGAAATCCAGAATGTGGGCTTGAGAGTTTAAGTACTCCCAGAAGTGGGATTACAGTGTTTCCACTGGGTCTGTGGCCTCCAGTCTAAGATTGTTGAGTGTGAACTCTAGGGCCCAGGATAATGGGGTCCCCATTAGAATTAGGACCATGGATCCATGGTTCTGGCAGCCCCAACTAGGGCAGAATTTACAGATTACTTCTCAAAACAAACAAAAAACAAAAGTGAAAAACTAACCACAATTGCTTGTACCTATGAAGCTCCAACCGCATCCAAGAATTTAAGAGTACACCAAACCCAAAGCGAAAAACCACAGCTTCTGCTGTCACCATCATAACTGATCATTGGCAAACAGTGTTGATAAATGAACATCAAAATTATTTGTGTGACAAGTTTGCACAATTCACTTGTCAGGAATAGGCAAATGTAACTGGAAGATGTCACATTTGCTTTCCAAATCTTGAGGACTTGATTCTAATTGGTAGGTGCTATTTTATCTCCAGAATTATGACTGCAAGTGAGTATAGAAAGTGTACTTTTTGGCTTTCCAGCTTTTCAAACAAGAAGGATAATTAAATGAAGTTTGAATAAGCTAGTCCAGATCACCCAGCTCAGTGGTACATACAGTAAAGGGGGGTATTCAATTGGGAGCTGGGAAATCTGGGATGTAGTCCTAGCTGGGTCACTGTCTTAATTTGATCTTGGGAAGATTACTTCCTCTCTTGGGCCCAACAGAGTTCATCTAGTAGTTATTTTTTTTCCTCTTTTTTTCTTTAAATTTTTATTTTTATTTAAACATATAATGTAACCCCACCACCCTCTCCCAACCCCCCTACCCCCACCCCCCTCAGTCTGTTCCATGACACCAAGAGTCTCTTTTGGTTTGTCTCCCTCCCGATCCCATCTTGTTTCATTTATTCTTTTCCTACCCCCTTAACCCCCACCCCCGTTGCATCTCCACTTCCTCATATCAGGGAGATCATGTGATAGTTGTCTTTCTCTGATTGACTTATTTCACTAAGCATAATACCCTCTAGTTCCATCCATGTAGTAGTTATTGAAGAGAAAGATTTTAAGCAAGAGAGTGATGTGGTGAACTTTGCATTTTAGACAAATCACTTGGCCAAGAGATGATGTAGACTTGCTTTAGTTGTGGGTTAGAGAGAAATGTGACACCTTGGAGAAATATTTAAAATGTTAAGGAATTTTATAATTATTAAAAGGATGATTCATCAAGAAATTATAACAACTAAAAACATATATGCACCTAACAAAAGATCCGCAAAATGCTTGGGAAAAAAAAAGACAAAATTAAATTGATAAATGAATAATCCAACAATAATAGTTGGAAATGTAATATTCTATTCATGATTATGGATGCTGCAAGTAGACAGAAAATCAACAATGATATAGAAAACCGGAACAATACTATCAACCAAATGAATCTGACATCTAGAGAATGCTCCAACCAATAGCAGCAGAATAAACATTCTTTTCAAACACTCATGAAACGTTTTTCCAAGACAGACTATATGCTAGGCCATAAAACAAGCTTCAATAAGTGTAAAATGATTGAAATTATATAAAGTATGTTCTCCAGTCATAATGGAATGAAATTATAAATCAATAACAAGAGGAAATTTGGGAATTCACAAAAATGTGGAAATTAAATATTGCACTCCTGAATAACCAGTGGCTCAAAGAAGTAGTCACAAGGAAAATTAATAAACACTTTGAAATAAATGAAAAAAACTCCACAACGTACCAAAATTTATGGGATGCAGCTCACAGGGAGTGAAAGATTCCAAAATCAGGAGTGAAAGAGAATGCATCACTACTGACCTAGAAATAAAAAGAATATAAATGACTAGTATGAACAATGGTATGCCAATAAATTAGGTAACCTAGATGAATTAGACAAATTCCCAGAAAGACAAACTACCAAAGCTGCCTCAAAAAGAAATACAAAATCTGAATAGACCTACAACAAGTAAATAAACTAAATTAGTAATTTACAAACTTCCCACAAGAAAGATTCAGGCTAAGATGGCTTAAGTAGTGAAAATTTCCTAACATTTAAAAAAGAAATAGTATCAATTCTTTACAAACTATTCCAAAGAGTAGAAGAGGTGAGAAGACCTCAAAAATCATTTTTTGAGATCAGTATTACCTTGAAATGACAACCAGAGATATCATCATTATCATAAAAGTGCAGTAGCTCAATATTCTTTATCAATAAAGATGCAAAAACACTCAACAAAATACTAGCATACCAAATCCAGCAGCATAAAAAGGTTTACACATCTTGATCAAGCATTATTTATCTGAGGAATGTAGGATTAGATGAACATATGAAAATCAATGTAATACACCATATTAATAGAATAAAGGACAAAACCATGTAATCAACTCAATAGCCACAGAAGAATTTGACAAGATCCAGTGAAATTTTATGATTAAAAAATGCTTAATACACCAGGAATAGGAGGAAACTTCCTCAATCTGATAAAGGGCATCTACCAAAAGCCCACAATTAACATCGTACTTAATGGTGAGACTGAATGCTTTCCCCTTTAGGTCAAGAACAACACAATGATGTTCATTTTCACAACTTCTATTCAACCGGTGGTTCTAGCAAATGTGAAGAGTCAAGGTAAATTCGAGATGTAGAAATAGCATTTGACAAAATTCAAAACCCCTGCATGATAAGAACATTCAACAAAGTAGACTTCTTCACCTGATAAAGAATATGTATGAAAAACCCATAGCTAACATCGTACTTAATGACCCTAAAGGCAAAGCTTTGCCCCTAAGATCAGGAACAAGACAAGGATGTCCACTTTCACTATTTCTATTCAGCATTGTATTGAAAGTTCTACTCAGGGCAGTTAGGCAAGAAAATGCCACCTAAATTGGAAAGGAAGAATTCAAACTATCTCCATAGTCTGACATAATCTTGTCAGTAGAATCTTAAGGAATCCGCTAAGAAAAACTATTGGGACTAAAAATCAGTTCAATTCAGCAAGGTTGCAGGATGAAAGATCAGTATACAAAAATAATTGTATTTTTATATACTGGCAATGAACAACCCAAAAATGAAATTAGGAAAATAATTCCATTTACAATAGTATGAAAAAGAATGAAATACTTAGAAAAAAATTAACAAAAGATACGTGAGACTTATACACTACACACTGAAAACTACAAAACATTGTTGGGTGAAAATAAAAACCTAAATAAATGGAACAACATCTTGTGCTCATATATTGGATGGTTTAATATTGTTAATACTCTCCAAATCTATCTACAGTTTCCACAATATGTATCAAAATCTTAGTTTCCTTCTTTTGCAGAAATTGACAAAGTGATACTGAAATTCATATGGAAATGCAAGAAACTCAGAATAGTCACAATATTTTGGAAAAGAAGGGAAAGTACTACAGTAATGAAGACCTTATGGTACTGGTATAGAGGTAGCCATATAGATATATGAAATAGAATTGAGGTAAGTATATGAGAAACTAAGAAAACAAAGAATGACAGTAACTAACTCCATGAGACAAAAAGCTGTGCAGGTAGTGAAAATTGAACAGAGTATTCATGGCCCAGCCATAAGTAGCATTTACATAGTTATAATTATGTAAATGTTGGATATCCACCCAACCAATAATAGGAGAAAAGTGAAGCAGTGGCAGGGGGGAGGGTTGAGGTGGAGAATTTGAAATGTATAAGTGTATCAGGAGGACCAAAAGTTGGTATAGGTAAGAGAGAGCTAAATGTTCATTCTCTGAAACAGAAAATCATATATCAATTAAGACATCTAAAATTGAAACATCAAGAACTCATAAATATCATTTATAGTCATGACTCTTTTTTTAAAGGTTTTATTTATTTATTTATCAGATAGACAGCGCAGGAGTGAGCACAGGCAGACGGAGTGGCAGGCAGAGGCAGAGGGAGAGGGAGAAGCAGGCTCCCCGCTGAGCAAAGAGCCCAATGTGGGACTCGATCCCAGGACTCTGGGATCATGACCCAAGCCGAAGGCAGCTGCTTAACCAACTGAGCCACCCAGGCGTCCCTTATAGTCATGACTCTTTAAATCAGTGTGTTCTAAACTGTGTGTTGCAATCATTTAATGTATTTGAGAGATCAATTTAATAGGTCACCACCAGCATTTATTACAACATGAATGGAAAACGTCATAGCCAAATTATGGAAAGTGCCCAAATGTCCGTGAACTGATGAATGGATAAAGAAGATGTGAGATTATATATATATATATATATATATATATATATATATATATCCCAATATATAAATATTCCACATCCAGAAGACTACACACACACACACACACACACACACACATATTACTCAGCCATAAAGAAGAATGAAATCTTGCCATTTGCAATGATGTAGATGGAGATAGAAAGTATTATGCTAAGTGAAATAAGTCAGTCAGAGAAAGACAAAAAACAATGATTTTGCTCATATGTAGAATTTAAGAAACAAAACAGCTGAGCATAGAGGGGAAAAAGAGGCAAACCGGGAAAAAAAGACTCTTAACTATACAGAACAAGCTTGGGGTTACTGGAGGGGAGGGGAGCAGAGGAGGTTAAATAGGGGATGGGTATTAAGGAGGGCATTTGTGGTGATGAAAACTGGGTGTGGCATGTAAGTGATGAGTCACTAAATTCTACACCTGAAACTAATACTACACTGTGTGCTAACTAACTAGAAGTTAATAAAAACTTGAAAAAGGAAAAAAAAAACTAGGGTGTTTTCCTGAAGGGGGAACAAAAAGAGTTGCAGGGGCTCACAAATTCATCACCTCTCTTCAAAATTTCATGTTGTCTTCCTGTAATATTAAGTTGAATTAGATTTTCAGGATCTCAAGTTTCAAGAAAAACAGGGAAGAATATATTTCCTTATAGAAATCATTTGCTCTCCTGGGGCACCTGGGTGGTTCAGTGGGTTAAGCATCAGCCTTTGGCTCAGGTTGTAACCTCAGGGTCCTGGGATTAAGTCTTGCTTTGGGCTCCCTGCTCAGGGGGGAGCCTGCTTCTCCCTCTACTCCCCACTCGTGCTCTCTCTCGCTATCTGTCTTTCTCAAATAAATGAAGAAAATCTAAAAGAGAAATCATTTGCCCTTCTAATTCAAAATGTATGCCATAGTGTCTAATGTACTGTACATATTAAATGAATATTAATTTCCTCTTTCCCCTTGTCTTACCCAATAGTTCTAGGCTAGAAAATACAGCTGGTGATATAATTAGCTTAAGGTATATGGATATAGATGTATAAATTTCATAGTTACTTCATCATTTTAAGTTCCCTTTTGCCATATACATCTTTTACACATCCTGGTGTATAGCTTACATTATTATATGATCCTAATTTTTAGGTGGGTTTTATTTTAAATTTACTGGAAGTTTCTAAATTAAAAAAATTAATGGATAGAGAACTTGTTAGATTTCCTAGTTGTATCAATTATGGTAGGTTGTGTTTTATAACAAATGTGGCCATTTTGTTAGGTTATCAAATTTATTGGTATAAGTAAATTATTCTTTTAATACCTTAAATAAAAGAAAACATCAAAGGGCATTACACACATTAAAGGTAAATATTTTTCCTAAAATTTGTTTGAGTTATAACATGCACACATATATCCTCTATTGTGATGTAAAGTGTATATCTTACTTCATGTCTCAATTAAAGCTGTTTGAAAATCAATACTTTAAACTATGGGCATGTATTACTTTAATACAAGTATAAACTTGAAGAGAAATATACATGGGATAATTCCTAAGTTTAATTTAATAAACACATACCAAATTTTGAACCACAGAGAGATTTCTTGCCTTTTGAAACCATTTATGCAGCATCATTTAATTGTTTATGAATAAAACTCATTTCATTACTATATATATGGCAACTGCTCATGCTCTTTGGCTCTAAACATTTATTAATTTTTGAAAATATTTATCTTTGTCATTGCATTTATGGAACCAGTTGCAAACTCCAATCAAGTCATATTGAAAATAAAAACCAATGGCTACATATACTATTCTTATGTCTGTTTTACCAAATGTATTTGTGTTGCGGGCCTGAGAAAAATTCATATGCAAAACACATAGTTAACTAGTAACTTAAAGAAAAATGTTTATTGTGAGTTTTAAAAATGACCAATAACCGGGACACCTGGGTGGCTCAGATGGTTAAACACCTGCCTTCCGCTAGGGTCATGATCCCAGAGTCCTAGGATTGAGTCCCTCATTGGGGAGCCTGCTTCTGCCTCTCCCTCTACTGTTCCACCTGCTTGTGCTCTCTCGCTTTCTCTGTCAAATAAATAAATAAAATTTAAAATAAAATAAAATAAAATTACCAATGACCTAAACTCATTTCAAAAGTTGCAAAATACAGAGAAGGAAAATAAGGAGAAAAAAATTGTATTCAATCATATAAATCCAAAATAGCTATGGTTGATATTTCAGTGTCTAGTATTCCATACTTACTTGTATATTTATATAAATGAACATGTCCATAAATATTTATGCAGTTTATGTAAGATATAAACAATTTGGAAAACAACAGAGAGGGAATGTGTCCAATATTTAAATTACAGTTTTGTCATTTATTTTCCAAGTGATAGTGTTTTCTGTATTGACTGCTTCCATCTTGTTATGTTTTATAATTTAAATGGTGGTGATTATGTTGAAAACTACGATTCTCTCACTAAAATTTGCAAGATTGTGAGTAAGTATCACTGTGGCATTTTATTTTATTTTTTTAAAAGATTTTATTTATTTGACAGAGAGAAAGAGAGCACCACGCAGGGGGAGAGGCAGAGGGAGAAACAGATTCCTCACTGAGCGGGGACCTGGACTCCGGGAACTCTGCGATAATGACCTGAGCCAAAGCAGACCCTAAACCGTCTGAGCTACCCAGGTGCCCCTCACTGTGGCATTTTAAAGATTTTTTTCCTATCTTATGTATCTTATATATTTATGAACATTTGTATTTTATTTTTTTTAAAACAAAAAAGAAGGTTGGAAATAATTTACTATAGTTTTTTTCATTTGCTGGATTAGCTACATCTCATATGTATTTTTCCTATGTCCATGGGCATATGTAAAATCGTCCTCATCTACTAGATCACGAAGATCTAATTCTTAAGTGTAAGAAATCTTATAGGGTATATTCTCTGAACAGGGAAGGATTCAAACAACCTTAAAGATCCACATGTTTATTTTTTTAGAAAGACAAGAAAACAGGGCTCCTGGCTGGCTCAGTTAGTTGAGCGACTGCCTTCGGCTCAGGTCATGATCCTGGACTGCCAGGATAGAGTCCCACAGCGGTCTTCCTGCTCAGCAGGGGGTCTGCATCTCCTTCTGACCTTCCCCCTCTCATGCTTGCTCTATCTCTCATATTCTCTCTCTCAAATAAATAAATAAATCTTTAAAAAAAAAGGCAGAAAACATCAACACTCAGCCATGCTTTTGACTTCCAGGATGGAAGGAAAGGGCGGGCAGGCTGGCCGTTGGGGTTGGGGGAAGGGCAGCTGGAATGTCTGTGACACATAACTGGGGCCGTGTGCAAACCTTCTGTGACGTTGCTGAGGTCCCTCGGGAAAAACGGCCACTTGTTTCTAAGCCGCTATAAGGGAAGTCGTGTCGGAGCCTCCGGGGCAGTGGTGGGCCGGCTCACCCTAAGATCTCACTGCAGCCATGAGTAGTAACGAATGTTTCAAGTGTGGACGGTCTGGCCACTGGGCCCGGGGATGTCCTAGGGCAGGAAGGAGTCGAGGGCGTGGAGCCAGAGGCCGTGGTAGAGGTTCTCCGTGCAGTTTCACCAACCTGCCTGACATCTGCTACCGCTGTGGTGAGTCTGGCCATCATGCTAAGAACTGTGACCTTCTCGAGGACATCTGCTACAACTGTGGGAGAAGTGGCCACATCGCTAAAGAGTGTATGGAGCCGAAGAGAGAGAGAGAGCAGTGTTGTTACACTTGTGGCCGACCAGGCCATCTGGCTCGTGACTGTGACCGTCAGGAAGAGCCGAAGTGCTACTCTTGTGGTGAATATGGCCATATTCAGAAAGACTGTACCCAAGTCAAGTGCTACCGGTGTGGTGAGACCGGCCACGTGGCCATCAACTGCAGCAAAGCAAGCGAAGTCAACTGCTACCGCTGTGGCGAGTCCGGGCATTTGGCCCGGGAATGCCCCATTGAGGCTACTGCTTAGTTTTCCCCCTTTGTCCCCTCCCCCCCTTTTGCTGATTGATAATTGTATTATTTTCTCTGAAACTTCTTCACTGACCAAAAGTTGATAGATGGAGGCAACTCCCAGGCCAGTGAGCTTTATTTACCATGTTGAAGGAGGAAAGGGCTGGAAAAAAAAATCTCAAAAGAAGTTGTTCACTTTGAAATGTCATTAATGTGTTTCTGCGCCACTGGTGAATCTGATTATTGGACAGTCATTCTAGACCTTAGACAATTTTTGCTTCTTTGTACTTTGATTTAACATTTCATTAACTGCTACTGTGTGCCAGCCACCACTGGAGGAATTGGGGATATATCAGTGAACAAATCAGATCCATTTTGGGAACACAGGCCTAGAATCTATTAACAAATAACACACAGTGTCAGTGAAGATAAATAGCTATAGAGAAAAAGAACACCAGGTAAAAGGATAGAATATGCTGGGAAGGGGACATGTAGTTCTGTCTTAGATACACAAGGTGCCCTGAGGAAGTGACATCTCCTCAGAGATTCATTGATAAATAAAGCTGATTTTAAAAATGTCTATGGTCTTGTCAAAGTAATTTTAACTTTATTATATATTGACTGTTTTGAATTATCTGACCTCATTAACTTTTAAACAATGTTGGAAAGACATCTCTATCTGGCCCTGCATAGAGTGTACAGTTTAATGAAAATAAACCAGAAAATGTGTATATGTAAGTAGCTTTGAGAGAGAGCAATGAGAAATGAACAAAAAAACCTTCCGTTGACATAAACACATGGCAAAGTTTGGACTTACATGTTTTTAAAAATCTAACAGAGGTATAAACATTAACATTAAACATTGGGACTTTGACAATTTTAAAAATACCTATTTTCATAGAGAGGATAATTATATTTATATTTAGGAGTTTCTGAAAAAATGTGTTGTCACAGATATAAAGATGTTCAGTTTCAAATGCTGCAATCTATTTTTAAACATCAAATCTGGAAAACAATGGAAGCTCTATAAAGTAGAAAAGGTACTTTTAAATTTTAAATAAAACTTGGGATGCAGGAGGTAACCATGATTGAAGTTGTAATGAAAAAATGATTTGGAAAATAACTCAATGTCAAACCTAGGATGTGACAGAACTTATATTAGAACAAATAGTGTAGAGGGTACAATTTTGGTCTATAAACCCATGAGGCCAAAGAAATGTAACTTATTTTATAACTGAAACCACATTCTTTTATAAACCTCCATAAAACTTCATGTATAATCCTTCATTCCCATCTAAAAACCCCTTCAGTGCAGCTGAGTTTCAACTTCTGTGACCCTCTTGTGTTCCTAGAAATTGATTCTGTCATTGCGTGCTGCTGCAACAAGATAAACTCAGATACACTCCTAGCCCCTAAGTGAAGCAATCTCAGTTCAATATGCCAAGACACAACATGAAACCCCTACATCACTCTGAACCAAACAAATTCTTGAGTCTCATCACAGTGCTAAGCTCTAGGAAAGGAGGAACACAGATCTCTGCATTTGAATCCCCCCCACCCCGGAAACAATCTAGAATTTCATTTCTCATGTCCTTAGGAGTTTGGCTCAGAGTTGGAGGGGGGAAATATGCTTTGTCCTTTTATAAAGACACTCAACATTTAAGTCCTTTTTACATTCCTTCTAGGTGTTCCCCTCCCCTCCCCCAGTTTAAGAGGAAAGGAAGCCTTATTTTGACATTAGTATCCCTGTGTCAGTAGTTATAAAATAGTAGTCCTTTTACTGAATCAGGTCCATACTATGTTTAGTCTGACCTGCACATAGTTTAACAATATTCATGAATTAGATGTCAACATTTAAAAATTGCAACATTTTCCATAGAAATTCTTATTTTTAGTCTCTCTGGAATGTAAAACAAAGATCAGGAAGCAGCAGTCACCCATTTCTGCATGGAAGCATTTAGATGAAGGTGAGTAGCATTTTCTCCCTATTGACAAGTCACATGTTCCCCCTCTGACTCCAGCACCCACTACTGCCCATAATCTTGCAAAAACCCCAACATCCACTCCTTTCTCATTAACTTCACCTGCCAGGCCCCTCTAGTCACTTGACTCTAAACCTTTGCTGTATGCTTGGGCATACAACTTGCTTAACTTGGGGTAAACAACTACATAACATTCCCCAGAGAAGTTTAATTAAAGCTGTTTATATTCTCCTCAGTATTTGTAGATGCAAATAGGAAAGCACATTTTATCAATAAAGGCTAAAAAGGTGTTTTATCAAATTCAAATTTCTAATTTAAAAACAAAATAACAAAACATCTCACAAATAACTTAAAATAGAGCTAATGAGGCTTCTTCTTCCAAGAAGATTGAATAGATACATTTTTACCTATTCCCATTCAGTGCAATAAAAACCTTGAACATTATAAAACAAAGATAAAAAGACTCTGAAAGGTAGGGAGATAAAGATGGGTAAGGGCCTTTGGACCAAAGGAACTACATTGCGGTGAGTTTCCTGGGATTTCTTTTTACCTCATATATCCTGGACTTGAAGCTGAAGAAGTTTTAACAGGCACAGAAATAAAAACTCTCAATAGCCAGATGGCCAGGAGAGAGGCAGCCTAGAAAGATAGAAAACTTTTAGACAATAACTGCTTTACTTCAGCCAAACATCATAAGTAAAACTATGGCCCCATCCCCACCAGCAAAAGCCTAAGGGGGAGATTAGACTTACATCCTGATAAAGTTGCAACAAAGTACCCCAACACCTCAGTTGGAGTACTGTCCAGAGAAAGTCCAACAGTAATGGAGTGGCTTTTTGAAAAAATTTTAAAAATTGATAAACTTCCAGCAGGACTAACCAAGAAAAAAAAGAGATAAATTACCAATATTGGGAATGAAATAGAGGATATCACTATCAAGCCTGTAGACATCAAAGATATAATAAAGGACTACAATGAACAACTCTACACACATAAACTGGACAACTTAGATGAAATGGCCCAATTCTTTGAAAAACACAAGGTATCACAATTCACCCAATATAAAATGGATAATGTGACTAGCTCTGTAGCCATTAAGGAAATTGAACTAGTAATTAAATATTCCCTCTCAAAAAATCTCCAGGCGCATATGATTTCACTGTAAAGTTTGATCAAACTTTTATAAAAGAATTCATACCAACTCACACCGATAAAAAGCCTCAATAAAAGTCCATCAACAGATGAATGGATAAAGAAGATGTGGTATATATATACGATGGAATACTATGCAGCCATCAAAAGAAATGAAATCTTACCATTTGCGACAACATGGATGGAACTAGAGCGTATTATGCTTAGCGAAATAAGTCAACTGGAGAAAGACAACTATCACATGATCTCCCTGATATGAGGAAGTGGAGATGCAACGGGGGTGGGAGTTAAGGTGGTAGGAAAAGTAAAAATGAAAGAAGATGGGATCGGGAGGGAGACAAACCAAAAGAGACTCTTAATGTCATAAAACAAACTGAGGGGGGTGGGGGGAAGAGGGGTTGGGAGAGGGTGGTGGGGTTACATTATATGTTTAAATAAAGCTTAAATAAAGTTAAAAAAAAAAGCCTACTTTCACTAGCCAAAGTGCAGGAGGAATACAGCCTAGAAAGATAGAAAATAGAAGAGGAAGGAACATTTCTCAATACATTTCATAAAACTAGAATTACCTTAATAGAAAAATTAGACAATGACAGTACAAAAAATAAAACTACAGATCAATATCCCTTATGAATATAAATGCAAAAATCCTTGATAAAATATTGGCAAATAAAATTCAGCAATATATTAAAAGAATTGCATATCATAGCCAAATGAGATTTTTTCCAATAATGCAAGGCTGGTTTAATGTTAAAAAAATCAATAAATGTAAGCCAATGTATTAATAAGCTAAAGAGGAAAAACCACATAATCATGTAAAGTGATGCAGGAAAGGCATTTGATAAAATCCAACATTCATTCATGATATAAGCTCTCAGAAAAATAGGGATAGAGGGAATTTCCTCAACATGATGAAGAACATCTACAAAAAACTACTGTTAACATATTTAATAGTGAAAGACAGAATGCTTTTCTTTGGAAATCAGGGAAATGGCAAGAATATTGGCTCTCATCACTTTTATTCAACATAGTGAGGAAAGTTCAAGTTAGTGCAATAAGGTAATAATGGGAAATGGAAGGCATACAAATTGGAAAGGAAGAACTAAAAGTCTTCCTATTGGCAGGTGACATGATTGTCTATATAGAAAAAACACCTCCTAGAACTAATAATTTCAACAAGGTTGCAGGATAGAAGAAAAACACAAAAATCTATTGTATTTTCATGTACTAGCAATGAATACTGAGACTAAAAATGAAACACCAACTATAATCACTCAAAAAAGAGAAATATCTATGTGTCAATTTAATAAAATATGTACAAAAATTGTATGCTGAAAGGTACAAAATGCTGATGAAGTAAACCAAAAATTGAATAAATGGAGAGACAAGTTAGTGCAAATCTTATAAAAACCTCAGAAAGACTTTTGTGTATATAGATTATTCACTTATAGACAAGGCATGGGATATAGAATTGCTAAAGCAATTTTGAAAAACAAGAATAAAGTGGGAAGAATTGGTTTATCCAATTTCAAGACTTATTTAATTGCCATAATAATCAAGACAGAATGCTATAGGTGGGGGTATAGATATGTGTAGATCAATGTAACAGAATAGGAAACACACAAAAAAATTCTTACAAATATGCCCAACTGAATTGTGATAAAATTGTAAAATCAGTTTAGTGGAGTTAAAAAAAAAGAAATCTTACACAAAAATCAACTAAAACAATCACAAACTTAACTGTGAAATGTAAATTATAAAACTTTTAGTGAAAAAAATCTTTGGGATCTATGGGTAAGTAATGAGTTCCTAGGCACAACAACAAAAACACAACCAGAGAAAAAAATTGTTAAATTGGACATCATTTTGCTCTGAAATACCCAACCGACAGAACGAAAAGACAAGCCGCAGAGCTGTAGAAAGTAAGTATAAACCACATATCTAAGAAAGGATTACTATTTAGAATACATAAAACAACTCTCAAAACTCAACAGTTACAAAATTGAACAACACAATTACAAAATGGGTAAAACACATGAAGAGACTTTCCACTAAAGAAAACATACAGATGTCAAATTTAAAAATTCTTTAAGATTTCCAACATCATTATCTACTAGGGAAATGCAAGATAAAGCCACAGTAAGATATCAAAACATACTTATCAGGATTGTTAAAATAAAAAAATAGTTGATATCAAATGTTGGCAAGAATGTAGGGAAATTGAATTATCATATATTGCTGGTAGGAATATAAAATGGCACAGCTACTCAAAAATAGTTTGGCAGCTTCTTTAAAAAGTACACATGCAACCACCATATATCCCAACAATTGCACTCTTGGGCATGTAACCAGAATAATGAATACTTCTATTCACATAAAAACCTGTACACAAACGTTTATAGCAGATTTATTTGCCAAAAACTGGAAACAATGCAGCTGCCCTACAGTGCATGTCTGGTTAAACTGTGGTATAGTCATAATGGATTATTACTCAAAATAAAAAAGAATAAACTATCAATTCATAAAAAATGTAGATGAATCTCCAGAGAAATAATATTGAGTAAAAAAGGCCAATACCAAACATCATATACTATATGATGCCATATATGTAACATTTGTGAAATCATACGAGTATAGAAATGGAGAACAGATTAGTGATCATCAGGAGTTAAGGAGTGAGTGAGAGTAAGAGGGAAGAGGGTGTGGCTATAGAATAATTACATAAGGGATGCTAATGGTGATGGAAATGTCTGAATTTTGACTATCAATGCCACTTTTCTGGATGTGATAGTGCACTGTTGTATAAGATGTTACCATTGGGAAGAACTGAATACATGGGATATTTATGTATTACTTCTAACAACATATGTAAATCTATGATTGTCTTAAAATGAAAAGTTTAATTTTAAAAAATAGGACTTCACAGTGGAAAAACTTGACAAACACTACCTAAAATAGGTGATCAATTTCTACATGCACAGTCACAAATAATGTTAATAGTATATACTTATTTTTTAAATTTTTATTATGTTATGCTAATTGGATATTAACTATACTGGAATTAAAATTAAAAACTTTATTAAAAATAAATATAAGTTTTTAATTTTAATTCCAGTATAGTTAATATACAGTGTTATATTAGTTTCTTTTTTTTAAAAGATTTTTTTTATTCTTTTTTATTTTATTTATTTGTCAGAGAGAGAGAGAGTGAGAGCAAGCACAGGCAGACAGAGAGACAGGCAGAGGCAGGGGGAGAAGCAGGCTCCCTGCCGAGCAAGGAGCCCGATGTGGGACTCGATCCCAGGACGCTGGGATCATGACCTGAGCTGAAGGCAGCCGCTTAACCAACTGAGCCACCCAG
>ML095768.1:32819-50146 GCA_003697995.1 Taxidea taxus jeffersonii | reverse complement strand
TTTTTTTTTTTTTAACCATTGCCTTCACTTTTGAAAAAGTGGCACAGACTTGGCATCCTACTGCTAGTATTTCTTGTTAAACTCTCTAAACAGCATTCAGAAATAATGCTGCTGTCAAAAACTAATGACGTACTATATGATGACTAACATAATAAAAAATTATAAAAAAAGAAATGTTGCTATTTAAGGTTTGGTCATCAGCAAAGGGATTAATTTCCAGTTTTTGGGTGAAAGGAAATATTTTCTTTCGTGGCCTTGGCCCCCACACTGTCCTAATACCATAGATTGCCTTCTTCCTGAGTGGCCTCCCTGAGAACAAGGCCCATCAGAAAACAAAATAAGAATCCAATTTAATGTTCCTTGCAACAATTCAACCATTACAGGTTCCGGGAAGAGCTCTCTGTGTACTCCCACCACTCTAGGTAATGTTTTCTAACCAGATAATGCATGTATGTGACAAAGAGTTTTTGCCTGGAGGAAAATTTATTTACTTAACTAGATTATTTTAAGTGGCACTTCTTGGTTCAGAGAACCAGAGGGAACAAAGTGTATAATAAAAAATTCGTAACTCATGGGGCGCCTGGGTGGCTCAGTGGGTTAAAGCCTCTGCCTTCGGCTCCCGTCATGATTGCAGGGTCCTGGGATCCAGCCCCACATCGGGCTCTCTGCTCAGTGGGGAGCCTGCTTCCCTTCCTCTCTCTCTGCGTGTCTCTGCCTATTTGTAATCTCTGTCTGTCAAATAAATAAATAAAATCTAAAAAAAAAAAAAGATTTTAAAAAAATTCGTAACTCATAAAAATATGTGACTTCATGCAACAGGAATCAGGCACGAAATCCTAGTGTCTCTACATTGTAACAGGGTCCAGTGTTAAGAAAAGGGCTCTTGGCTGCATCTTATTGACTCGAATTCTGAAACCCTGCAGAAATATCAGTTGAGGCAGTGGCTTGTGCCATATTTACCACTGTTGGGGAGAAGAAGAAACCACACCTGAAGGCTGGGTGCTGTATTCACTTCACTCATTCATTCTATTCAGTTACTCAGTGAAGATCCTCGAGGGCCACTGGGCAAGGTGGTCTGGAGATACCAAGGGGCATGAAATATGGTTTCTGACCTCCAGGAGTTCACAAAATCCCTGAGGATACAAAACAAAAAGGAAAGAGGTTAACAGAGGTGGTGTGTGACAAGGATTATAGAAATGGTGCCCTGTGCATTTCCTCAGAGGGACCCTGTACGGTGCATCTGCATCATCTGAGAATTTTCTGAGATACATATTCTTGAGCTCTACTCCAGAACCACTGAATCAGATGCTCGGTGGTTGGGGCCGGGGATCTCCACTTCTAACGAGATCATAACACAGTTTGTAGCACATTAAAATTTTAGAAGCATTTTTAACACTTAACATTTCTAATCATCAGGGAGATGCTAATCAAAACCACACTGAGCTATCACCTCACACCTGTCAGACGGGCTAGAATCAAAAAGGCAAGAAACAAGTGTTGAGAAAGTTGTGGGGAAAAAGGAACCCTTGTGCACTGTTGGTGGGAATGTAAATTGGTGCAGCCACTGTAGTCCTTTCAAAAAATTAAAAATAGAACTACCATATGATCCAGTAATTCCACTACTGGGTATTTACCCAAAGAAAACCAAAACACTAATTTGAAAAGCTGCATGCACCCCTGTGTTTATTGCAGCATTGTTTACAATAGCCAACATTATAGAAGCGACCCAAGTGGCCACTGATCGGTGAATGGGTAAAGAAGATGTGGGGAGTGTGTGTGTAGTGAAACACTACGCAGCCATAAGTAACGGTGAGATCTTGCCTTTTGCAACAGCGTGGGTGGGTATAGAGGATATAATGCTGAGTGAAGTAAGTCAGACTGAGAAAGACAAACACGATTTTGCTCACATGTGGAATCTAAACAAAACAAGTGAATAAACAAAAAGCAGAAATAAGTACAGAGAATGAACTGGTGGTTGCTGGATGGGAGGGGTGGGAGCTAAGCAAAATGGGTGAATGCGAGTGGGAGGTCCAGGCTTCCAGTTACGGAATGAGTAAGTCACAGGGAGGAAAGGCACAGCATAAGCAGTATAGTCAATGGTACTGTAATAGCACTGTAGGCTGACAGATGGCAGCTACCCTTGCGGGGAACATAGCGTAATATAGAGTCTTGTTAAATCACTATGTTGTACACTTGAAACTAATGTTACATTGTCAAGTATACATCAATTAAAAATTTTAAAAGCACTGTTTTAAAAGATCACTTCTATTAGAGGAAGAACACAGGTGGTCGTGTCCTCATGGGCCTGTCATTTAAAAGAAAAATGAGGGGCGCCTGGGTGGCTCAGTGGATTAAAGCCTCTGCCTTCAGTTCAGGTCATGATCTCAGGGTCCTGGGATCAAGCCCCGCATCGGGCTCTCTGCTCAGCGGGGAGCCTGCTTCCCCCCCTTCTCTCTCTCCCTGCCTCTCTGCCTACTTGTGATCTCTCTCTCTGTGTTAAATAAATAAAATAGTTTTTAAAAATGAAATTTGAATATGAATTATCAAATGTGATAAGGAACATTAACAGCTGCGACTGGAGGTACAAAGAAGATGGAAGTAAAGAGAGGAAATTTTTGTCTGCTTTGCAGGTGGGGAGATCTCTGAATGTTCCCTGAAAGGGGCCTTGGAGGATGGGAAATACATCAGTGAGGCATGCATTTGACTGTAACAGAAAAACCCAACTGGCAGTGAATCGAAGAGGGTTCGATTACACAAGAAGTAGTTGGGGGATAGGTGACCTCCAGTGCTGATTCAGGTATTCAGGGATGTCAGGGTTCTGGGTCAGGGTCTGTGCAGCCGCCCCTTTTTTTAAATTAAGGTATCATTGCCATACAACATTGTATTAGTTTTAGGTGTGCAGCATGAAGCTCTCAATTTGTATATATTGCAAAATGATCACAGTTTCTTTCCATCATCATACATAGCTACAAAGTTTTTTTTTTCTTGTGATGATTAGGATTTACTCTATTAACAAAGCTTTCAATATGCAATACAGGATTATTAACTATAATCTCCATGCTGTATATTACATCTGCATGACTTGCTTTATAACTGGGAAGTTTGTACCTTTGACCCCCTTCACCCATTTTGCCCATCTCCTTCCCTCCACCTCTGATGACCACTATTCTGTCTCTGTACCTATGAGTTTGATTTTTTGTTGTTGTTTGGGGAGGGGGAGGTTAAAGATTCTATATATAAGTGAGATCATACAGTATTGTCCTGTCTTATTTCATTTAACATATTACCTTCAAGGTCCATGTTGCAAATGTGTAGTGTGCCTCTTTTTTTCCCGCTTACGATCATAAGATGGCTATTGTATCTCTGAGAATCACATCCTCGTTCAACTATATTCATAGGCAAGAAGAAGAGGATTGGAAGGGGGAAAGATGGGACAAAGAATTCTGCTTTCTTATGAAAGGCAACCCTTTCCCTCCCAGCAAACCTCCCCTTTGTCTCAACGACTAGGTTTGGGGCATATAACCACCCACACAGGGAGCTAGTCTACCTTCTATGGCTTCTAAGAATTCCAGCCCAAGATTAAAGTAGAATTGGACTTGTTTTTGCAGGGAACAAGTATTTTTAAGTGGCAAAAAGACTGTGGCACAGCAGGACTGTAGTTGGTGGAATCGAGAGTAAGGGCATTCCCAGGAGAGGGAAAGACATTAAGTCGGGGAGGATGGAGAGTGTATGAAGAATGATTACTGATGAGTTTGTCTGAAGCCCAGGGTCTTACAAAGGAGTGTCAAGGCATTTGTCTTTAATCTGGGGAACCCTTCATTTAATCGGAATCAGATGTGGAAATCCTTTTCGGAAAGGAGAGAAAAGCATAGCTGCTTTGGTCAGAAGGAAGATGGGAGGCCTGGAGCCAGCCTGGTCAGCCTCTGACCTGCTTCAGCTGAGAAGGCGTCTTGGGGTTTTTGTTTTGTTTTGTTTTGTTTTCTGTTTGCTTGTTTGTTTTGTTTTTCTGACTAAGATATAGTTGACAATACAGTACTATATAAGTGGAAGGTGTACAGATAATGACTTACATGTATTGTGGAATGATTAGCGGAGAGAGTTAAGTTGACATCCATCATCTCATGTAGATACCAAAAAAAGGAAGAATGCTTTTGTCCTTGCAATGAGAACTTTTAGGATCTATTCTCTTAGCAACTTTCAGATATACCATTCAGCGGTGTTAACTGCCGTGATCATGCAGTCCTGAAAGGGCGTTCTTGAAGGCCAAACTGAAGGGACAGTGCACTGCTACTTTGATCCTGCCACCCCCAAGGTTCTCAGAGGCCTTCTATGTCCTTGTAGGAGGAGGCAGTGAGGCATCTGGCAAGGTTACCCACTTGGCCTCAAGCTGGAACTTCTTAGGTATCTCTGGACAACACAGCCACCCGGGCTGGGTATGTGTATTTGGTTTTAGGATATTGCTCTTTGCAAACACCACGTGCGGCACTGCAGCTCTTAATCCTGTTCCTGACCTTGAACTGCTAAAAACTAGAGTCGAGGGGGACATCATGGGGAAACACCCAGAGGAAGGGGAGCTCTGTTCCTTGTAAGAAATGGTGCTGCTCCTTACCTCTTGCCCTTACCACTCTCTGTTAGTTTCCTAGGGCTGTTGTAACAAAGTGCCATGAACTTGGTTTTATAAACAATAGGAATTTATTGCCTCATAGTTCTGGAGGGCAGAGTCCAAAATCGGGGTATTGGCAGGGTTGCTTCCTTCTAAGGCCCTGAGGTAGGATCTGTTCTGTGCCTCTCCCCAAGCTTCTGCTGGTTTGCTGTGGCATCACTTGCCTTGTGGATCTCTGCCTTCATCTTCACATGGTGTGCTCTGTGTCTTCACATTGTTCACATTGTCCTCCCTGTGTACATGCCTGTGTCCAAACTTCCACTTTTTGTGAAGACACAAGTCCTATCAGATCAAGGCCCACCCCAATGACCTCAACTTAATCATCAATTTTTAAATAAGGTCACATTCATGGGTACTAGAGATTAAGACTTCAATATGTCTTTTTGGAGGGATACACTTTGACCCATAACAGATCCCATATTGGAGACCTCCATTTCTCTTTCTCTGGGGCCTTCCCTCCCATTCTTGATCCCCGTGACGCTGCCACAGGCCAGTCCTTTAATTCTTATGCCAATGCCAATGCAATTTACTAGGGGAGGTGGTTTATTACAAGGAATGTTTCACGCTCTCCTGTTTGAAGAGATAATTGTGTAGACAAGTGTATGAAAAGACGTGCTGGGCTAAGTTATATATACCTATGTGCAATCTTTTGCATGGGATCCCAAGTTCAAATTCAAAACAGTGGAACCAAAAGACTGAAAAATTATAGTCATTGCCACTGTTATCATCTATACAGCACTTTCACACGGATTCTTGTTTGGAAGTATATTCCTTTCTGCCAGTGATCAAAACCCGTTTTTCCCATCCACTTTACTCCATAATAAATTCTCCTTGAAGGTGTGTTCTAACAGGATTGTCTGCCAAAAATCCTTTACTTAGAGATGTCACTGGACCTTCCCAAATTTAGTAGAGTTTGTGTAACACTGAGCTGAAGCCCAAGTAAGAGGAGATGGAGAGAGACAGTAAACGAGACACTGAAGAAATACAAAGTGGAATTTTTAAAAAAAATTTTTTTTGGTAAAGACACTGACAAAGGGGGTTAAAATTTGGTTGAGTCACATTTTAATTATATGGCTCTATTTGGTGACGTATATTGTTATTAAACTTTGAAACTTGCTAATTAAATACTACTTACTAGTGAGAAAATCTGCCCTTGATCAAGAAAGAAAAGGGAGAAGTTACTCTGCAGACTGTGGTCTCAGCACTTTCTTGCATTCAACCGTGTCGTCAGATGCTCTGACCATTTCCTCTTACTCAGTGGAAATTTCCTGTCATTCCATTTTCCCTGGAAATGGAAGATAGCTGAACAGAACCTCCATTCACCCCTCCCTGTACTCAGACACTCATTATGTCATCAAGTCTCTCTCTTTTATCTGTCTATTGATAAGCTCCCTTCATTTCTCTTCTTCAGAGTGCTTAAAGCATGACACTTGGCCATTGCTCACACTGTCACTCCTACCTAGAATGCTCTTCCCTCTTTGTTTTCTGCTAAAATATATCCCTTCCAACTTCAAGACTTACCCAAGGTGAGAGCTCTGGGGCATATACAAAAAGCATAAAATGGGGATGGCCCCAGAAGGGCTGGTAAGCAGATCCTCAGGTGACGCAGCTTAGTCTCCTTCTGTGTTTCTCTGCAGCCCTCTTACTCTGCCATGCCATGCCATGCCATCTCATCTTATTGACCAGCTGGAGTTTTCTGGAACTCTGCTCTCCTGAGATCTCCTTAACTGCTCCAGTGAAATAGAGAGCATGGAAGTCTCCAGAGAAAGACGGCCCAAAGGCAAAAGAGTAGATGACTCTTGGGGTCTCAGATGTAGTAAAACAACCAGGACCGAAAGGGCCACATGTAGATTTAGGTACGGCTTGGGCTGCTGGAGGATGAGACACTTCCTAAAAAAAAGAGAAGGACGCAGATATTTGGGCCTGTGATGGAGTCAGTGAATCTCATCTCCCCACTTCGCATCATGTCTAGGGGAATGGACACTAGCTGCAGAGACTATGTGGTCTCACAGAAGCTAGGACACATTGATCTGGCCTGGCCCATTGCAGATCTTAATTGCTGGTGGCCCCGCTTCCGGAACCAGAAATCCCAGCATTCCTTTGGCAGTCTCACTTCCCAGGGTCACAGAGAATTTGCAAATGGGGTGAAGACTATAGGACTAACCATGAGACCACGGCTAGGATGGACGGATTTAACTATATTCCCAATACCTTTAGTCCAGTGATAACAGCTGTTGGAAACTGGAAAGTGAGGTGTTGTGTCCAGAGCAATCATTTGGATCCTTGGTTATTCTTGAACATTGAACCCCACATGCCTGACTTAAAGGAGTATCCTTTCTAAAGCTGAGAGGCCCTTGCTATCACCTGAACTCTTCTGGTAGATTCCTGGAATGACCCAAAGGGCTGGGAAATGGCGGCAGGCTCCTAACACACAGCTCCTTAATACTGATCCCCACAGATCACAGCCTTGTTTCTGTCACATCAATAGCTCCCCCATCTCATTTAAATCCAGATTAAGGAAAGCATTTAATATGAGATTTCAACCTTTCTGAATTAGACCAAGCTGGCTTTGGAGATCTCAGTAACAAGCACCTTTGTAATTTTCCCTCCATTATTTTGCTCCTCAGACAGTGTCTGCAGCTCTGGTGGGGGTTTGTGTAGCCCTCAGTCTCTGAGGTCATGCACTGTGTCTTTTATTAGTTCTGTAGACTCTATGCAGAGTTTGACATAGTACTTGCAAAATATATGCATACTATTGCTTGACAAGTAAATTTAAGATATTTGGTTGGTTCTAAAGATCGTCCTGTAGTCTTTCTCTAGCTATAGGCAATGAGTTCCACAAAATTCCTTTGCTGAAGGGAATTCCAGTTGAAGGTCATCTTTATGGTAGAATAAGTGTGGGTGGATCAAAAGCAGCCCATAATAAATATTTTCACATTCACTGACATGTGACCTTACAAGCAGCATTCCAAATAAGGAGAATACCAATAACATTTTATCACCTTAAATTAGTATTTGGTGATTTTTTTTCTTTTTCTTTTCCTCGGCTCACTTGAGAGTTATGTCTTTCTTCCCTCCAGTTTCAGTAAAATGGTATGTTGTGATTTGTTGCGGAAGATAGATACTCATTTATTAAGACTTTGGACTGTGTCTAGTCCTGTGTCCAGGATCTCAGTCTTTCTGATTTTGTGACTTGAAATTGTTGACTTTGAACTCCCAAGAGGTCTACCTTAGTGAACCACTATACTCCAGGGATGGGGAGGTAGGCACTAGGAAACTGGAGATGGGAAAAGTGATGTTGGTGTGGATCCAGCTCAATTCCTGTCCCCAAACCATCCCCCCCACCACTGGTATCCCTTGGCCCTGCACCCAGAGCTCAGGCCAAAGTGATACCATCCGCTCTTCTCACACACGCCTCTCAGGCGCCCCCTAAGGATGGTTTATGGTACAGACGCGTAGGCCAACTTCTCTTCCTTTGTCTTTCCCAAGACATCATTACCAGAGCTTCTGCTCCTCTTTACCATCTGTTTTCCTTCCTGCTTCTCAGCTCCCTCTTCATTTGAGGAGCCTTCCACAGCACTGCCCTCCCACTTGGTATTTCCTAGTATCACACTTCTTAGAGTAGTGGAGAGGTGTCAGAATTCTATGTATGGGAGAGGAACTCCAGTTGGAGGGAAACTTGTGGAGTCATAGAAGACAGTTCCCAGGTTTTCTTTCATGTCAACAATTTAGCTCATTTTACACCTCACAGCTTGTAGACCTTGTGCAAGTCCTCATCCCACTTCCTTAGTCTGGAAGCAGGAGAGATTCCCTATTGCCTCTCTGGCATTTCCCAAATGGAGTTGTGAGATTAGGGATTATGCAAAAAGAGGGACCTTTGGTCAAATATTTTCTTTGCAAACTCTGACCCACTGCACTGAGAAATCATATGTGAGGCGGGGGTCTTTTTTAACCTAATATTTAGGTTATCTCAAATATTTAACCACAAGGGCATGACCCTTCCTCTCCCCATTCTCCCAGTCATCCATTATCACATGTTAAGACAGAATTTTGTAAGTACGTGGATAACACATGAATTGCACTCTTCTTCATGGCTTCCAAGCCTGCCGCAAAGTGGACTGAGTTTCTCTGTTCAACCTGAATATTCTGTCTTTCACAACATGATGTGCTGTTCCACTGGTGTCTGTTTTCTCAATTTGCTGGTAGTCCACCTCTGGGCCTTTTGCTCATGCTATTTTACCTCCCCGGGTACTCTCAACTTTAGGCACAGCTTCGTTCCAGATCCTGCGTGAAGCCTCCTCAGGCTTCTCCTTCCTCCAAATGCCAGGAACTTGGTCTTCAATACTGCATCGATTAAAACCAAAAGCTGTCCCCAATGACAAAACTGTACGTTCCCTTAAGGCATGACCATATCACATCCAACTGCAAAATTTCCCCTGAGCTGCTCTTGAGGATATAAGAAATGCGCTAAACGAAACTCTTCATTGATTGACGGGTAGGAAGACTATTCATTCAACCATAGAAGTGGTACCTTTTGATAGGCAGCTTTTCGCAGATTTGGTTTTGTTTTGTTTCGTTTGCATTGAGTACCGAAGTACAGCGCAGCTACTCTGCATTTACCCCCATAAAAGCCCAACACACTTATTTCCATTGTACTTTAAGGAGAGAATAATTGTTTTGGAGATTTTTTTCCCCCAGTTTGACAGAAGTGATTGCTTTCAAATTTCATAATGGCTCAGTGCCTCAGAAACTTTTTTTTTTTAAAGATTTTATTTATTTATTTGACAGAGAGAGATCACAAGTAGGCAGAGAGGCAGGCAGAGAGAGAAGGGGGAGTAAGCAGGCTCCCTGCTGAACAGAGAGCCCGATGCAGGGCTCGATCCCAGGACCCTGAGATCATGACCTGAGCCGAAGGCAGAGGCTTAACCCACTGAGCCACCCAGGCGCCCCCCTCAGAAACACTTTAATCCTCCTGGACCAGTCCCGGCATAGGTAAAACTGGAGGGTCTTGTCCATTTGGCCTCCCTGCCGTGGAAGATGAGCCATGAAGATAATGCAGACATTATCTTTCGTGTGTCCTCAAGAGTTATGTAAATAACCATACCTGCCTTCCTGACTGAAAAGCTGTCATTAGTTTGCTTTTCAGGTCATTCTCTGTCTACTGAATGAAATTCAATAGTCCTTGAAAAGTCAGCCTTCCACAGCCTAATCACTAGATCATTGTTTAAAAAAAAAAGTTATCGGGCGCCTGGGTGGCTCAGTGGGTTAAAGCCTCTGCCTTCAGCTCGGGTCATGATCTCAGGGTCCTGGGATCGAGGCCCGCATCGGGCTCCCTGCTCAGCAGGGAGCCTGCTTCGTCCTCTCTCTGCCTGCCTCTCTGCCTACTTGTGATCTCTGTCTCTGTCAAATAAATAAAAATCTTTAAAAAAAAAAATTTAAAAAAAAAAGTTATCCTTTTAAAAGCATTGATTTTTCTAAAGTAATAGGAAGGCTATTAGGCTTTCTTTTTGTTTTTCTGTACACCTTTAGGGACTATTCAATTTTTCTATTTATTTGTATTAACTAGATTTTCATTTTAAAAAACACTGCATGCTCTTGGTACATACACACACCCCCCCCCAAGTGTACGAAGTGTACCCCCCAAGGGTATATCAAATAAGAGATCAGTGTTCCTCTCATCTCAGACTGACAGTCTCCAGCTCTCATTCCCCAAAACAGACAATTTTACCTGTTTCTTGCGAATTTTCCCAGGAATATTCTAGACATGCCCACACACAGGCCTGTGCGAGCAGAGCAGGTTACAGACGCTGCCATGCACCCTACTTTTTGAATCCGACCCTGTCTGTCGAACAACCCATCATGTTAACATGTACAGATCTACTTTGTACCTTCCATGGCTGGACAGTATTTCATTGTCCAGGCGGTACCACAGTTCATTTAACTATACCCTCTTAACAGGCATTCTGGTTGTTTCTAGTGTTTTGCCATTGCTCATAACGCTGTCATGTATCAGACATACATCTTTGTACACCTATAGCTAAGACAGTTGTTTCCCCAGTATTTTTTTCCAGTTTTATTGAGATACAATTGACACCCATCACGGATAAGTTAATGATATGCAGCACAATGGTTTGATTTACATATATTGTGAAACAATTATCACAGTGTTGAGGTAACATCCATCATCTCATATTGATACAATAAAAAGAAAAAGCAGAAAAAGGAAAAGAATTTTTCTTTGTCTTAAGAACTTTTTTGTTGTTGTTATAAGAATAAATAAGGATTTATTCTCTTAACAACTGTCCAGAAATCCTACAACAGTGTTAGCTACGGTCGTTATGCTGCACATTACATCCCTACTACCTACTTGTAACTGGAAGTTTGTACCTTTGGACTCCCTCCCTCCAGTTCCTCCTCCCCTCTGCCTCCCACCTCTGGTAACCACGAATCTGATCTCTTTTCCTATGGAGCTTTGTTTTATTTTGTTCTGAGATTCCACATGTAAGTGAGATCACACAGCATTTGTCTTTGACTTATTCCCTTACCATAATGCTCTCAAGATCCATCCATGTTGTCACAAATGGCAGGATTTCCTCCTTTTTCGTGGCTGAATAATATTCCATTGTGTATACCAGATACCACAGTTCTTTATCCATTCATTCAGTGGTTTCTTATATCGTTTCCATGTGCTCAGTGTTTGATCATTGTTGTCAAATGGCCTTTCAAAGAGGAAGTTCCTTTTTACCCCACCCCAAATAATGTGTTAGATTGCTTGTTGCCCCACCAGTTACCTGTGCTATAAATTGTACTTACCTGTTTCTGCCACACTGCTAGATTTAAAATGGTATCTCGTTTTCATTTACATTTTTCTAGTTTGAAGATTATTTTTGCTGAAGTTTGAAGTCTTTTACATATCCTTATATGCAGATTCCTTTTTTATGTCCTTTTCTGTTTTTCCTTTGAATTGTTACTTTCTCTTGGTTTGTAAAATTTAAAACACTAACATTGTCTGTCACGTATTTGGCAGCGTATATAAAATCATCCCCGTGTGTTTTCTTCTACAACTTGTGTGATTGCTTTTTAAGTGTTTAAGTATTTTATTCATCTGGAAATCGTTTTATTATGGGAAATCATCGCAAAAACAATACTACTTACATCATTATAAGTCTCAGGAGAACAGAGGCAGAGTTTTTTATTAGTACCAGCTGTGGCCACAATATAATGGGTAGCACATTTCTGGCAATTTTTTAAAAGATTTTATTTATTTATTTGACAGAGATCACAAGTAGGCAGAGAGGCAGGCAGAGAGAGAGAGGAAGGGAAGGAAGCTCCCTGCTGAGCAGAGAGCCCAATGTGGGGCTCGATCTCAGGACCCTGGGATCATGACCTGAGCTGAAGGCAGAGGCTTTAACCCACTGAGCCACCCAGGTGCCCCCATTTCTGGCAATTTTTGTTTGTTTGTTTGTATTGGCTTGCTCTCAAAAGATTCTATCACCTGAAGTTTGGGAGAGGAAGTGGTCATAACACACTTTATTGAGATGGTAGCAATTAGGCAACAGTAGCGGAAGTAATGGTGGTAGTTAAGGAGTCAACCTCGTCTCCATTGCTTCCCCCTTATAGTGCTCAGGGCTTTCGATACCCATGACAAGTGTATCAACCCACAAAGAACACCTTTCTGGTACTCCTGTGTGAGAATTCGTCCCCTTTGAAATGTCTCTGAATGGAGGAGCACCCACACTATTGTATAGCAGTCAAACTGAGGGCACCGGGGAGAGGAGGAGGGGGGATGTCCTGGAAAATTCTTTGGAATCCTCTTAGTAGCTACCAAGCAGCACCCCTGGGTAGTTAACAAATTGAACCTCGCCTCTACCACTAGTTTAGAATGTGTACTTGATAGACAGCTAGGGCTGCGTAAATTTCAAAACATGGTTGCTATTATTTCAGAATACGTAACAAACACCTTTAAATCTCAGCAGCTTACAACAACAAACTTTTAGTTGTCCTCACTCTTGGGGTAGCTCTGTGTGGTTTCAGGTCGGCTCCATGTGTGTCCTCATTCCTGTAGGGTTCTCGGTGAGCTGGAGGGTGGTCTCATAGCAAGTGCAGAAGTACAAAAGGACAAGCCAAATCATGCCACCATACTGAGCTCACCAAGGTCAAGCTGAAGGGACTTCCAAGTAGGTTCTACCTACTTATGATAGAACACAACCTGGGGTAATAAAAATAATGAACTTTGGAGCCTGACAACAGTGGGATGGCAGATCCTGTTAAATAGCCATTCAAAACCCTTTCTCTCTTTCTTCCAGGATGGGGGACCCTAGTCTCCACAGTAGAGAATCATAATGCCAGATACTTTTCCAGCCTCGCTGGTAGCATAGGTAGCCGAGTTACGTGTTTCTGGCCAATGAGACATTGGAAGGACTCTATGAGGTGCCTCTGGGAAATTACTTTCCTCTTTGAGTATGCCATTTAAATTTTTTTTAAAGATTTTATTTATTTATTTGACAGACAGATCACAAGTAGGCAGAGAAGCAGGCGGGTGGGAGGGGGGGAAGCAGGCTTCCCGCTGAGCAGAGAGCCCAATGCGGGGCTTGATCCCAGGACCCTGAGATCATGACCTGAGCCGAAGGCAGAGGCTTAACCCACTGAGCCACCCAGGCACCCCTGAGTATGCCGTTTAAATGCCCCAGTAGTCTCATTTGCAAATTGGGGTGAGGTATACTTCACAGAGTTGCATTAGTCAAATTTACTCTGTAACAAACAATCCCAAACCTCAGTGGCTTACACTGGCACTGATTTTCCTTGCTGACGGTCTGCAGGTCATCTGGAGGTGGAGTGGCTCTGCTTCAGGCTGCAGGTAGGGATCAGCCCAACTCCATGTATTTCAGGACAAAGCAAACTGCACAGGCATGTTTAAAGCTTCTACTGTGGGGTGTCCAGCCTGGCTCAGGAGAGCATGAGACCCTTGATCTCAGGGTCATGAGTTCAAGCCCCAGGATGGGTGTTTCGATTACTTAAAAAATCTTTAAAAAGGAAAACAAGGCTTCTGTGTCCCTAGCATTCCTTTGACGAAAGCGGTTCTCATGGCAGAGCCCATCAGTAGGGCAGGGAGGTATGCTCCACCTGCGATGAGAAATCCTGACGTTATGTAACAAAGGTATGGATGTGTAATCCTACTCCAGCAGAAGGAAGATTTAGAACAAGAATCCAACCTTCCCACTTCCTAGGTGTGTGAGCCTAAACCAATTGCTACTTGCCTCCCTGTCAAGACAGCAGGGGCCTCTTTCCTCTGAGATGATGTGAAGATTAAAAATAAACCATGTGCCATAAAGGAGACCCTTAACCAAAGTTAGCCCTGCACCCCCACCACCAAACTCTGTTTACTAAGCAGGTTCCTCCCAGAAACCAGGTGTGTGATTTAATGCCGGCGTTCCATGACGCGTGGATGAGAAGGCACCAAAACAGAAGGCTCCCCGAGGAAGGAGCCAGAGCATTTACTCACTAAGCGAGCATTCATGGAACACCTGAAATCATTATTTCAAGGCCTCATGCTTTCATGCTTCAATAACTGTAACTGGTTTGTTTTTTTTTTTTGTTTTTTTTTTTTTGGTTTTGTTTTTTGCGGGGCTGGGGCAAATGACCCTTTACCCCATGA
This sequence comes from Taxidea taxus jeffersonii, assembly GCA_003697995.1. NCBI lineage: Eukaryota > Metazoa > Chordata > Mammalia > Carnivora > Mustelidae > Taxidea > Taxidea taxus. The sequence continues at coordinate 35,828 of ML095768.1, read as the reverse complement.
GAGCATATGAACACTGGTATTTCAGGGTTGATTTTGGTTATTTCATAGGCTCCCTCTGCTGGAGGAAAACTGCATCTTCTTTTCTGAAGATGAAGTTCCTTTACCTTTAATTGAAAAGCAACTGTAATAAACAATTGGCTGCATTGCTAGCCTGGCTTTCCATATAGTGTTTCTGCTGCCAGGTCCTAAACTTACCGGCCACAGAGCTCTAACACCGACTGGCACTTCTTGCCTTTTCAAAGCAGAGCCTTACAAAAAACACTGATTTTAAAGAGTTTGCCAGGAATGTGAATTGTTCATAAGAAGCAGTTTTGTGTTTCCTGTAATGCCCTTCTTCCTTCAGTTCTAACCTTCTCAGTTTTAGAACATCTGGGAGTATTATGGGAAGGCTGTGCCGGGCCTATTTAGAGGTGCTTGCTAAAAGGAAATTAGCCTGAGTCACCAGGTTTGTTATGTAGGTAGACTATAATTGTCTCTAGAAAAAGCGAGGATTGATGCTAAGCCAACACTTCCCCTGCCAGGGGTAGCCACCCTTTCTTAGGGCATGCACGTTTTCAGGGCTATCAAAATGAGATTTTTATGTGAACTTATTTTTTTAGAGAGCCATTGTTCATTGCTTAATGTGTACAGAGTTTCACTTTATTTCTGGCTAGGCAGTGTGCCAAATATGTCTCCTTTGCCTTTGTCATCTCTTTATCTTTTTGGAGTCGCTTTTTTGGATTTAAATAACTCAGGAGTGTATTCAGTGAGTTCTGAACTGGCTGAGTCCAGGAAGCTTCTAGGTGATGGTATTGCGGGAAATCTTTTTTTTTTTTAATTAACATAAGATATATTATTTGCCCCAGGGGTAGAGGTCTGTGAATCATCAGGGTTACAGATTTCACAGCACTTCCCGTAGCATATAACCTCCCCAGTGTCCATCACCCAGCCACACTATCCCTAACCCCCCAACCCCCAGCAACCCTCAGTTTGTTTCCTGAGATTAAAACTCTCATGGTTTGTTTCCCTCCCTGGTCCCATCTTGTTTCATTTTTTCCCTCCCTACCCCCCAAAACCCCCCTCCCTGAGTCTCAAATTCCTCATATCAGGGAGATCATATGATAATTGTCTTTCTCCGATTGACTTATTTCACTCAGCATAATACCCTCAAGTTCCATCCATGTCGTCGCAAATGGTAAGATTTCATTACTTTTGATGGCTGCATAGTATTCCATTTTATATATATATATATATATATATATATATATACCACATCTTCTTTATCCATTCATCTGTTGATGCACATCTAGGTTCTTTCCATAGTTCGGCTATTGAGGACGTTGCTGCTATGAGCATTTATCGAGGAGAATCTTACCGTAAACGGGGACTCCAATGTATGTGGGGCAGCATCAGCACACCCGTTGCAGCCACGCAAAAACTGTATTCTCCTACGGCTTTGAAACACAGAGCGTGGTCCAGCATAACATGGGGACAGATTGGTTAAAAATGCAAGATATCGGCCCTCCTCCTAGACCCACTGAATTTGGCTGTGCACCTGCACCAGATCTCCAGGGAATTCCTGTGCCCATTAAGATCTGAGAGGCACTGGTCCACAGTGAGGGGAAATCGCCGAGTAATGCCAACCCCGAGGTATGCGAGATAGCGCTGGCACCTCAGAATCTGCCGTAGCCAGAAACACCTTACTCCTGCCCTCCACTGAACTCTGTGACTAACACCCATGGGCCCGGGGCCAGCTCCACCCATTGGCCCTGTGACGCCGGGCAGTGAGCCCACAACCCTTGCCCTGCAGTCAGTGCTTACTATCCTTGTTAACTGGCACTTGCAGACTTCAACCTCATGGACTCTGACTTCCTGGACCTAGCCATCTACCCTCCCCTGACTTAGCTGACTGTTACAGTTTCTTTATCACTGGGCATCTTTGGCCCAAACTCCTGCTTTCCCAGCTGGGATGGAGCCAGGACCAAGTAATGACACATATTACCGCTGAAATTGCATTAAAAGAAACAGGGAGGGGGAGGCACCTAGATGGCTCAGTTGGTTAAGCAACTGCCTTTGGCTCAGGTCATGATCCTGGAGTCCCTGGATCGAGTCCCGCATCAGGCTCCCTGCTCAGCAGGGAGTCTGCTTCTCCCTCTGACCCTCCCCCCTTCATGCTCTCTCTCTCTCTCTCTCTCTCATTCTCTCTCTCTCTCTCAAATAAATAAATACATAAAAATCTTTAAAAAGAAAAAGAAACTGTGGGTCTTCAGCAACTAAGGCATTAAATGAGTCATAACTTAAGATCTCAGATGATAGAAATTCAACTTGAAATAGCTTAATTTTAAAAGTAGGGGGCACCAGTAGAGGTCAAATATCATGACATGATTTCGGGGATATTCCTGCTCTAAAAGCATAACTTGAAATGGATCATGAGGAACATTGTACACATCCAAACTGAGGGATAGTCAAGAAAATAATTTGCTTGTACTCTTTAAAAATGTCAAAGTCAAGAAAGACAAAGGCTGGGGATCTGTTCCAGATAATGAAGTCCAAAGGACATGACAGCTCAATGCAATGTGTGATTCTGGATTGGATCCTATAATAGGAGAAAAAAAATCTTTAGGAGGATTTATTGGGATTATTGGAAAAGTTTAATGTGGACTGTAGATTAAATAATAGCATTGTATCAGTGTTCGATTTCTTTGTTTTGATAATTATACTATAGTTAGATAAGAGAATGTCCTCATTTATAGGAAATGCATACTGAAGTATTTGGGGGTAAAGGCAACTTAACTCTAAAATGCCACCTCCAAGACCAGAGGAGAATAGAGCAAATGTGACAAAATGCTAATAAAACAGGACTATGGGTACATGCTATATGGGAAAGTTTGTACTATTCTTATACATAACCTTTTGGAATTCTATACTAAAAATTTAGAAAAATAAAAATAAAGGGGCACCTGGTGGCTCAGTGGGTTAAAGCCTCTGCCTTCAGCTCAGGTCATGATCCCAGGATCCTGGGATAGAGCC
>ML095768.1:0-32809 GCA_003697995.1 Taxidea taxus jeffersonii | reverse complement strand
CTCTGCCTTCAGCTCAGGTCATGATCCCAGGATCCTGGGATAGAGCCCCACATTGGGCTATCTGCTCAGCGAGGAGCCTGCTTCCCTTCCTCTCTCTCTGCCTGCCTCTCTGCCTACTTGTGACCTCTGTCTGTCAAATAAATAAATAAAATCTTTAAAAAAATAAATAAAGGGAGAGTTTTATCAGCAGAACACTGGGGAACTTCAGAGAATTTAAAGAAGAAATGTAAGACTCAGGGCAACACTGGAGAACTGGGAGTGAAGGCTTGATGCCAGCAGAGCAAACTCTGATCTGGATAAGCTTCTTGAACAGAGTAATAGAAACCTGGAAATTTAGAGCAAGAAAAGGGCTTTTAAGGTCCCTAAACATCTCCCATTTCACAGATGAGGAAACTGAGATCCGGACAGCAAAAGTGACTTGCTCAAAGACAGATAATTAGTATAGTTTCTAACTACAGATATTTAGAACTCCTTTTATCATGGGTTTATAAATGGATCCCTAAAGTGTGTGGCTTTTCCTTATAATTTTAATATAGAATATGAGTTGAAGCAAGAACAAGATTAACAGGAATGATATGCTGTAACATGAACATATGTTTGATGAACAAATATCTAAACAAGATTCCCCCCACATGATGAACATATCCCCCCAATTTTGCTAGTAATATATTTATGATAAGATTTTAAGTGTGTATTTAAGAGTGGTAATAGTCTTTTTTTTTTTTAAGATCTTATTTATTTGACAGGCAGAGCTCACAAGTAGGCAGAGAGGCAGGCAGAGAGAGAGGGGGAAGCAGGCTCCCCACTGAGCAGAGAGCCCGATGCGGGGCTTGATCCTAGGACCCTGAGATCATGACCTAAGCCGAAGGCAGAGGCTTTAACCCACTGAGCCACCCAGGCGCCCCAAGAGTGGTAAAAGTCTTTTAACAATTTTATTCGTATGTGAAAATCAGCTAGAAGATTCGACTTTCTCTACTTAAATCATGTGCATGAGGACGTTCTGTACTTTTCCATGGCATTTTTCTCACCTCACAGAACACATCATCTTCTGGTTGCAAAGTAGCACCAGTCCAGACTCGATTGTTGGAAGTGTCCCTGTGATTTGGAGAGACTGTGATTGCAGTCCATTTAGAAAGAATAATCTCGGGCATGGAGGGGCACCTAAAAGCCATCTAGTCCCACCCATCCCTTCTAATGGTGAAAACTGCCTGCAGTTGGTAATTCAGACTCTCTCCCGCACCTGTTTTGTACTAGGGAATGGACTTAAAATGGAATAGTATCTATTTACATATACCGAAGTAATTATCTTTGACATCACTTCTGAAATAGCGGTATATTTAGAGAAAACAGCTCCTTTAATCATCCTTCCTATAATCCTGGATTGTCTGTATAGAAGAGGCATTTGTGTAGTGCTTGGATAATGAGTCTGGGAGCCGATAAACCTGCCTTGACCAATTATCTCCATGACAGCTTTTGAAATTGAATGCAAATCCTAGCTGAAGGATCCTGCGTAGTGGAGTGCAAAATTGAACATGTATAATACAGTGGCTTAGTGTGTGGTGAGAAGCAATGAATTTTAAAAAATTAAGTATGTTTTCTGTCACCTGTGTTCAGACATGATCACGAATGGCTCACATAAATTTTTCCAGAGAATATGGATTCCTATAGTCCACTATGGTGACAGACACTGTCTGTTGCCCACCAGATATCCATTTTCCACCTCATCCTTACTAACAGAACCCTGATCTCATTTAACATAGCAGTGTTCTCAGATAATTACTTGATTTTCCAATCTCTCTGTCAAGGTGGCCGTGCCACAAAGCACTAGCTAGTGACATGTCAGTGTAAGTCGACTTGTGAGTTCTGGGAAAACTTTTGCTTCACTGATTTAAAAAAAAAAAAGGAATGGAAATGACTGGTGCTGCCCTTCCCCATTTCTTCCTGCCTTGGATATAAACATGGTGTTTGGAGTTACAGCAGCCTTTTTGTGCCTATGGGCGAAGCTGGGGGAAGGGAGGGAGAATCGTGACATTCTGACTGATGTCATAAACCACTAAATGGTATCAATGGTGCACTACTTCCGGACCTTGTTATGTGAGAAAAAAATAACCTCTTACTTGATTAAGCCACTGGAAGTCAGAGTATCTAATAATTTCACTTAAATGCATCCCTGATACAAGTATAGTAGACCCTTCTGGGCAAGTGTGGCTAGCTCCGGATATCCCCAGTTCTCTGTGAAACAGTCTTGCTCCCTTTCTGGCTGGACTTTTGCACCCATGTTGATGCAGTTGGGGTAAATCCACCTGACAGAGGCCGAGCCAATCAGATTCCCTCTCAGGAAGTTGAGATTCGGTTTCAGTCGTTCTAATTGATCCCGCAGTGTGGCTAAATTTGAAGGACATTATAAAACTTGGAAGCCAAGTATGTGTTATGTTGTGATAGGAGGTCACCTGCAGCCATAGAGAGGTAGAAAAAATGGGTCGTGGAAAGTGAAAGAGGCAGAGTCCAGTGTCATCAAGAGAGAGAACACTACCTGGGGCCTGGTACATTTCTGGGTCCAAGTATTTGTCCCTTCGTAGTTTCGGCTGCCCTAAGATTCCAGGAACTCTCCAGCTTCCTTCCAGAGAGCCAGGCAGCCCTGTGTGATTCGCAAGGTACTGCCCCGCAGAAGAAGTAATGTGCTTCTTTCTGCAGTTCATTTGCCCAGAAAGGGGCAGATCTCACACAAGACTTAGGAAGGCCTGTCTTCAGGATGGCTAGTAAGGTTAGTGCCTTATAACCAAAGGATCTTGACATTCAGACAAAATGTATTAATGACCAGCGAAACCATCTCTTCTAGTACTTGACAGATATGTTGTTCAACACCCTGATTTATTTTGCTATTAAAAATTATAGTTTAGGGGTGCCTGGGTGATCCTGTGGGTTAAAGCCTCTGCCTTCAGCTCAGGTCATTGTCCCAGGGTCCTGGGATCGAGCCTCCAGTTGGGCTCTCTGCTCAGTGGGGAGCCTGCTTCCCCCCCTCTCTGCCTGCCTCTCTGCCTACTTGTGATCTCTCTCTCTCTGTGAAATAAATAAAATCTTTTTAAAAAATTATAGTTTACATATAGCAATATGTATAAATCCTAAGCACATAATTTAGTGATATCACTATATGACTCATATACTCACTACCCAGATTAAGGAAAGGAACACTTCCATTATCTCAGAAATTTCCTTTATACCAGTCAATACTACTTGCCCCCAATCCCCAACTAAGGACTCGGGGCAATAACCACCCTTCTGTATCACTGTAATTTGTTTTGCCTTCTTCTTGAAGTTCATATAAATGGAGTCCTACAGCAAGTAGTCTTCTGTTCAACATGCTCATGAGATCCAGCCGTGTGGCTACACGTGTCAGTGATTAGTTCTCTTTTTATTGTTGAGTAGCGTTCCATATTGTGAATATACCACAATTCATTCATTCATTCTTCCCTCAGAGGACCTTTAGGGTCTTTCCAGGTCTTATGAATAAAGCTTGTGAATAAACTCTCGTGAGTTTATTCTTGCACAAACTGGACCTACATACTTCTTTCCCTTGGGCACTGATGAACTGTAGCAAAAGTCCAAATTATACATCTTTCCCAGTAATAAACATATCTCTAAATTTATATAGGTATATAGATCACATGCATGCACCTGCACAAATTTTGTCTTGAGTTGTTCCTTTCTCGTGTAATTAGGAGGCCTTATTTTGTAAGTATGTCTTCATAATCAATAATACATTGAATGTACCTACCCATTTGACATAGAGACATGGGGCTACTCTCTCAGTATTGTGGGGATGCCTGCTTTGGTTGATTCAAAACTTGCTAAATGGTCAGTAGTATTTTGTGTTACAACTAATGAAGCAAACTTATAGGAAGGTTACCTGGCATTAAGCTTATAATTGAAAGTCTAGTCTGTGGCCAGGTAGAAATACAGCAAAGCTACGTGAAGATGAAGCCGAGTCCTTTGTTCAACCACCTGTGCAATTTGCAACATTAAATAGTGCCGGATTTGCAATGCAAAACCCTATAAAGCAATGCCTGTGTCCCAGCATCATGAGTGGGGCTTTTTACAAAACAGGAGTGTCCAGTCCTACCCCACCTCCCATAACATCTTGGTCTACAGTGGGGTCTTGGTTTTCAAACCCGTTCATGTAATTATAAGCTATAGCAGCTGGCTGGCAGAAAATTTCTTTCCTGTGTCCATCGTCACGATTCTGGTGATTATCCTCAGCTGAACATTGGTGCCTGTGAATGGATTGTATCTCCTGTTAAACTTTCCCCAGGCAACATGAGATGAGGCATACAATTTACTGTTTATGAAGACAGCCACATTAAAATGATAACAGATGATGGAGAGTGGCTGAATAAGACATATTCAGGGTAATAAAATATGGAGCACAATATGAATTTATTCAGGCCAGGCTTTATACTAGGCTAGGCTTTATACTTAAATACTGAATTTAGGGGCGCCTGGGTGGCTCAGTGGGTTAAAGCCTCTGCCTTCAGCTCAGGTCATGATCCCAGTGTCCTGGCATCGAACCCCGCATCGGGCTCTCTGCTCAGCGGGGAGCCTGCTTTCCCCTTCTCTCTCTCTGCCTGCCTCTCTGTCTACTTGTGTGATCTCTGTCAAATGAATAAATAAAACCTTTAAAAATAAATAAATAAATACTGAATCTATTCAGGCTAGGCTCTATTTATACTAGGCTGTAATCTCCACTGATGGCCGGGATTTGTCTCTCTTGTTCACCGATGTTCTTCTGGTGAGCCATAGGAGGGCTCAATGAATATGTACGGAATAAACCGTGTATAAGACAAGGACATTATGTACTAACTTACATGGTTATAACTCCTGCTTTGCGTAGCACTGGCTATATATCCCAGGCACTCCCCTTGCTAAGGACCAGGAAAAAGCCTCCTTAGCTCCATTCATTTGGCAGCAACCAACTTGGACTCTGTGGAAGCTCAAATCTAATGAAGAGGATTTGGGGGCCTTCTCGTCCTTAACAGAGAAAAGGTGTCGATTTAATTCATTCTTCTGTTTTCAGACACAGAGCCAGTTCCTCCTAAGATTCTCTATTCCTTCTCCTTCCCTTAGGCGTAAAATGAAAATCGAAACTAGCCACCATGACACTTTTGTTCATCATGGCTGCCTGATCCCTAACCAGGGGTGGTGGTGGCTCCTCCCTTCACATCTTCATGCCCAGATCACCCCAAATCTCCTTTTTCAGTGCGTCGGTTATGTAGAAAGCGATGTGGCTCTCCTAAGATCCCTGGCTAAAACTTTCTGAATAGAAACCAGACAACAGTGAACCACAATCATTTTCCCTTGCAAGCACCTGAAGACCCATTGTCAACATAACAAAACTACTTTGGGGGCACCTGGGTGGCTCAGTGGGTTAAAGCCTCTGCCTTCGGCTTGGGTCATGATCCCAGGGTCCTGGGATCGAGCCCCGCATCGGGCTCTCTGCTCAGCCGGGAGCCTGCTTCCCTTCCTCTCTCTCTGCCTGCCTCCCTGCCTACTTGTGATCTCTGTCTGTCAAATGAATAAAATCTTTAAAAAAAAAAAACTACTTTGGACGGGATGACACAGAGGGTTCTCTACAATACCTACGTGATTATGAAGGGAGGAAAGAAAGTTATGCACGCACTTACAAAAGTTATGCACACACTTACAAAGCATACAAATCATGAACCAGAAAGGTCGTGGGAAGTCTCTTGGTCAGCAGTGTCGTTTCACAGATGAAAACCATGAAGCCAAAGAGGTTAAATCACTTGCCTGGGACCATATAAAGACAAAGCCAGAATTTCTGAATTTCTTAGCCATGGTCACCCACCCCACCCCACCTCCCACCCTCCCCACCTCCTCCCCAGCAGCTTTAGGTTTCATTTTGCACACAGGGACGGTACCACTCATGGCCAAACCCACACTCTATCACACTGGTTCCTTCAGCCCCAAAGAACAGGTTTACTAAGGTGTATTTTTTTAAAGATTTTATTTATTTATTTGACAGAGAGAGATCACAAGTAGAGGCAGGCAGAGGTAGAGGGGGAAGCAGACTCCCTGCTCAGCAGAGAGCCCGATGTAGGGCTTGATCCCAGGACCCTGAGACCATGACCTGAGCCGAAGGCAGAGGCTTTAACCCACTGAGCCACCCAGGTGCCCCCACTAAAGTGTATTTTAAGATATTGGGCAGGGGGGAAGATCTAAACAGTTTTAAAGAAACTCTGCCTTCCCTCTCCTGTTTCTGCCCTTCAGGGCAGCCATCAATCCTATAGGCCCACACCAAAAATCTTGGCAAAAGAAACCCTTCCGGCTTGTTCTGTCAAAAGTACCTAGGTGAAAGAGTTATTGAGCCTTAAAATGTCACAAGTTGTTCAGATATTATTCTTATACGGCCATTTTCGCGAGTAGCTCTCTAAAGTGACAAAGTAGGCAGCCTGTAATATAATCACTGAAGTTGAGGTGACACGGGTTCCTGGAAAAGCAGGTAATTGCTTCACAGCACTTGTTGCTGAGGCTCCCGCGGGCTTCCTCTCTGTCTTCCCAAATTGACTTTGAGGATTTCAAGATCTACTATCATGGCAGCAGATGGGAGAGTGCCCATTGTCCTTGACCTAGAGCAGGGAAAGTGGAAGGAGAAGGGAGATAATCCAGGGCTGTGGCAGCAAAGGTGACAGCTTGCTCCCCAGGCTTTGTCTCTGGGCTCTAGGCTAGCACTTAAGAAAAATCAATCACAACTTTGTGAGTGCCGCCGGGGCTGGAAACTGAAGTTAAATTTGGCCACCTAAGACAGCCTTACTTTAAAGAGCTGTGAAACTAGAGGTTACCATGGAAACAGAGGTACGTGTGGATAAAAACTGCTTTACAGGGAAATGAATGCTAGCCATCCCGTTAGGTTGGCGCTTTCTGGCTACCCAGTTGATGTGAGTTTGGCCGTGAGTAACCCAATGAACAGTGACTTTTTAAAATTAACATATAATGTATAACTTGTTTCAGGGGTACAGGTCTTTGAAACATCAGTCCTACACGATTCACAGCACTCACCATAGCACATACCCTTCCCAGTGTCCATCACCCAGCCACCGTATCCCTCCCACCCCCTGCCTTCCAACAACCCGCAGTTTGGAACAGTGACTTTTTAAAAAGGAATAATTTTTCTCTTATAACTCTGGAGATAGGTAGTCCTGGTTGGGGTACAGAGATGCTCAATGATAGCCACAAACCCTAGGACCTTTTCTTTCTTCCCCATCATTTTTTGAACGTTGGCCTTTGATCCCTGTATTCATTGCCTCAGGGTACAAAATGGTTGCTATAGCACCAGGCCTCACATAAACATTCAAGACACCAAAAAGAGGAAAGTCAGGTAACAGCCAAATCTATCCACTTTATTTCCATCTATCATGAAATAATAAGATTTTTAAGAAGCTCCTGACCTGGAATATTTCCCTACTGATCAAAATGAGGCTACATAGCCAAGCCTAGCTTCAAGGAAGGCTGAGGATGGAGTATCTGGCAAGAGACAAAAAGATTGATGTGATTGGCTGAGGCTATTCACTATTTATACCCCAGAGCTAAACACAATTGTCACCCTAATAAAATTGAGATCTAGTTATCAAAGAATAAGGGGAGAGTGGGTGTTGAGTAGCTAACTAATGGTGGAAGCCACAAATATGTAATCAGAATTTACCTTTCCAAATAGGAAAGGCCTTTACCATATACCTGATTGTACTGAACTACTCATCTCTGTATTTTTGAATTCACTAGCACAGCGTTGTGCACCTAGCAAGCACTTGAAAAAAATGTCTGTTGAATCACAGTTTGAGAACACTGCAATGACTCATTCATTCAGCAGCGGCCTAGAGGAGGGTCTGATGTAAAATGTCAATTATGCATCTGGCATTCATAATGGAGCCATTCACTTTAGAGGCATCAGGAGGCCAGCGACTACAGATACTCAAGTAGCCAGTACAGAGAGGCTAAAACAATTGCTAGTTCTTTAAGCTTTCTACTTAGGAAGAAAGTACTTAAGAGAATATGTGTCTTGATAATGCCTGGGACAGAGGACAGGTTAAACATGCATCATGATCTCATTGCAAAGGCCATTTGGCCTAGTCTGTGCAGAACGAAACCACTGAAACAGACCATCACAGCCACATCCCAGAATTAGAACCCAAATAGGTATAGACAGATTTGTAGATAGTTGTCATAAACTGTTGAATCACAAAACAACAAAACACTATTGCTGAGAGGCACATTAAAAACCAGCGCAACTCCTTGTTTTTTCCAGAAAAGGAAACCAAGGTCCAGAGGGTTTATGTGATTGGCCTAAAGTTACATAGTTAGTGACAGAGACTTGTCTAGAAACCAGATAAACTTGAGAACTGTTTTACAGAAACAAAGAAACGTGGCTTGGGGTACGTAGGACAGTGAAAGGCTCAAAGTGTGGTGATGAGAAAAGTAAATACACAAACATGAAAGGCCATCCATTCCCAGTTCATAAATTAGAAGTTAAAACAAGGAAGGAATGCCAGCTGACACAAGCTGGTCCTGGAGTGGAACATGGGGGTGAGAAGTGAGCAACAGCAGGGTTCTTTTATGAGAGATCCTGAGTGATCCTGATCTCAAGGTCATGGTGCTGAATGGTGGGAGTTGAGTGACTAATTGACTTTTGGCTAGCTTCCATGTGTTGTGCACGTGCTTTATGCCAGGAATTGTGCTAAGTGTCCTATGCGGAACACTCACAGCAATGCAGTGAGATGGGTAGGTCTTGTTGCTGCTTTTTACAAATGAGTAAACTGAGGCTTAGAAGTTTCAGAAACACCCCCCCACTCCGCTTGTCCACAGGGCATATGTTTTAAGCCCCCCAGTGGATGCCTGAAACCATGGATAGTACTGAATCCCATATACACCATGCTTTTTCCTATACATACCCACCTGTAATAAAGTTTAATTTACAAATTTGGCACAGTAAGAGGTGAATAACAAAGCTAACAATAAAATAGAACGATTACAATGAAATAGCGCAATAAAAGTCATACGAATGTGGTCTCTCTCAAAATACCATGTTATCCTGTACTCACCCTTCCTGTGCTGATGGGAGATGATAAGATGCCTATGTGATGAGCTGAAGGGAGGTGAATGACGCAGGCACTGTGACTTAGTGATAGGCTACTGTTGCCTTCCGATGATTCAGCAGAAGGAGGATCACTTCTTTGGGACTGTGCTTGGCTGCCGGAGACTGACACCACAGGAAGCAAAACCTCAGATATGGGGAGATTTGCTGTTTAAGTTACTGCCTAAACCCATCATGCTAGAAAGTAATGAAGTAAAGTCTGGAACTCGGGTCTGTCTGACCTCAAAGCCCCTATTTTTTTTTTTATCATCCTGCTCTGATCCTTCTTTCATTCCAGAGCCAGACAAGAGCTAGCATGGAGCCCTGAGGAGCCTCAGGGATCAGTCACCTAGTACAGTGCCGTGCAGTGGGTTCTCAGACCAGCAGTGCACCCATCACCTGAGAGCTTATTACAAATGAGACCTCAGGCCCCGTTCCACAGCTGCGGAGTCAGAATCTCTGAGGGGAAGGCCCAGGAGGCTGTGTTCTAGCTAGCTCACTAGGTGATTTTAAAGCACCCTAAAATTTAAGAAGCCCTGACTTAGCAGGTAGATTTTAGTGCAATCTCTTTCTGTTAAAGGTGAGGAGGCACACCTGGGGAAATTAGTCAGTTAAGCAGCTGACTCTTGATTTCTGCTCAGGTCATGATCTCAGGGTCATGAGATCGAGTCCCGCTCTGGGCTCCACGCTGGGCATGGTGCCTGCCTAAGATTCTCTTCTCCCTGAAAGGGGAACCCTCTTGCACTGTTCGTGGGAATGCAAAGTGGAGCAGCCACTCTGGAAAACAGTATGGAGGTTCCTCAGAAAGTTAATAGTAGAGCTACCTTATGACCCAGCAATTGCACTACTAGGTATTTATCCAAAGGATACAAACTGACTCGAAGGGGCACGTGCACCCCAATGTTTATAGCAGCAGTGTCCACAATAACCAAAACACTGAAGGAGCCCAGATGTCCATCGACAGATGAATGGATAACAAAGAGGTGGCGTATATACAGTGGAATGTTCTGCAGCCATCAGAAGGAATGAATCTCGCCATTTGCAACGACATGGCTGGAACTAGAGGGCATTACATTAAGCGAAGTAAGTCAGTCAGAGAAAGACCATATGATTTCACTCATATGTGAAATTTAAGAAACAAAATAGAGGATCATAGGAGAAAGGGAAAAATGAAACAAGATGAAATCAGAGAGGGAGACAAACCGTAAGAGACTCTTAATCTCGAGAAACAAACTGAGGGTTGCTGGAGGGGAAGGGGGTGGGGGATGGGGTTACTGGGTGGTGAGCATTAAGGAGGACATGTGATGGAATGAGCATTGGGTGTTGTATGCAACTGATGGATCCCTAAATTCTGTCTCTGAAACTAATAACACAATATATGTTAATTTAAAAAATATCCTTTAGGATGTCTGGGTGGCTCAGTCATTAAGTGTCTGCCTTCAGCTCATGTCATTACCCCAGGGTCCTGGGATGGAGCCCCACATTGGGCTCCCTGCTCAGTAGGAGGCTTACTTCTCCCTGTCCCACTCCCCCTGCTTGTGTTCTCTCTCTCTCACTCGCTGTCTCTCTCTCTCTCTGGCAAATAAATAAATAAAATCTTAAAAACATTAAAAAATTTTTAATTTTAAAAATTTAAAAAATAAAAAAAAACTTTTTTAAATCCTTTCTCCCTTTCCCTCTGCCCTTCCTCCCCTAAAAAAAAATGAGGAAACAGAGTTCTGATGACTGAACCATGGTCACTGGGGCAGAGTAGGATCTCAAGCCCAGGCCTCCTGAATCCCAGTGCAGTGTACTGTCTGCTGTGTTCCATGATTTCTCCATGACTGTCCTACAATATGTGCATTGGTGCCTATGTTGGAAACACTGGATGAGGTTCAGTGGACCTCTGACCTGACCCAGCATACCCATTCATGTGGCATATCCAGTTTCTCCCTCCACTCCCCTGTGAGTCACACCAAGGGTGTTTCCCTATACCTGAGAGTATCTTTTGTTTGGGAGGTCTTTTGTCCTTCCTCCCTTTAGCTTTTCTCTTCATCATGATCGTTGTCGTCATCATCATAGTATTATTGTTACTTTGCTTTAAGAACTATTTTTGCATTTATTCACAATTTCATAGCAGTGATTCTCAAACTTGAGCATACTTTGGAATCACCTGGGGAGATTTTAAAAATCCTGATGCCTGTGTCTCATACCCAGATTGTCTCACGTATTTGGTTTGGGGTGTGACCAGGGCATCAGGATTTTTAAAAGCTCCCCAGGTGATTGCAGTGTGCAGGCAACCATCGGCAACTGCTTTTTTATGAGTCTCACCAATACCTGAGGAGGTAGGGGGGCAAGTCCTTGTGATGCCCTTTCCATAGATAAAGAAGCTCGGGCTCTGAGACATTTAGTATCTCACAGAAAACAATGACATCATCTAGCGGCACTTGGTGCAGACTAGGTTACCAGGTAGCTGTAATAAATCTTTAAAGCCAGCGGTCAGTCTGCAAGAATGGGGTAAAATCTGTTTGTCTTTTCTGGCTTCCAGTGTTTTCTGGGCTCATGTTTCCTGACATGAGAAGGGGAAGGAAACAACTTTGAAAGGTGTCTGGGACCAAATGTTTATAACTGAAATTCCCTGCTGAATGCCTTTAATAACTAAAAGATAATCACTAACTAGAGCATCCCCCCTCCCGTTCCTCATCACCCAGCATAACAATGGTCAGGGAACATCAGGAAAACCAGATGGAAGGGACTTGCTCATTCTGCACCAGCACCCGTGCCCTGTTTGGAGACTAATTAAGAAAATAACAAACTTGGCTGCATTGGCTAAAAGAACTCTCCACTGGGGCTTGTAAATTTGGACACGTTTTTCCTACACACAGCATATTAGAAGAGAAATTCCCGTTGTTGCTTGCTTCTCTTCTCAGGGTATTCTGATGATTTAAATTATGGTGTGCAGTGTTTCTTGCCAGGTGCTCTCTCTTACTTCCTTGAATGTCTTTGGGAACTTACTACAGTTCCTTCAGTTTATCTCTCCCCCTTCCCGGGAGAAATCCTCGGCTGCAACCAGCCTCTCCACTCCCATAATCCCTTGCTAATTCAGGTGCATTCCCTGGACCAGCAGCAGCAGCACCATCTGGGAGCTTGTTAGAAATGTAGAATCCTGGTCCCATCCCAGACTGACTGAATCAGAATCTGCATTTTAACAAGAGCACCAGGTAATTTGCACGCTGTGGTTTGAGAGACATTACCCTAATATCCAGAGTTTTCCCCACCATCCCACAACTTAAAATGCCCACCATTCTAGCTACTTTTATTTATCCACTTCCTACTTGTCCTTTAAAGCTTAACTCGGATCCCTCTCCATCTGTGAGGCCCCCAATATTTATTGTCCCCACCTTACCCTCCATGGGCATGACTTTTCGAATCTAAACAAATGTTGAATGAGTCATTGTTTAAATGGTTCAAGTATCATTAGTCTCTTTGTTTGTTTAGAATGTTAGAAATTTTGTGTTTTGCAAAATTGCACTATAAGCAACAGTAGCTGACAGACTTAAGCTAATCATAACCAGTAATAACAATGATCAGTCAGGTTAGACCAGGTTATGTTGCAATAAGAAGAACCTCCAAGTCTTAGTGACTGAAAAGAACAACATTCCATTTCTTGCTTACAACACATGTCCAGTGTGGTCAGCTGGGGACTCTGTTCCAGGTTTTCTTAATCTGGACCCAGGTTGATGGAACCTCCAAAGACTGCAGATTCAGTGGTTTCATTGGTGGAAACCTGCAAAAATTACCTGCTTCTTAGTGGGTTTTGCCGTAGAGCAATACATATTGTATTTGTGCACATTCCATTGGCAAAATAAATGACACATCTCTGTCCAATTTCAAGGGAGCAGGAAGTGCAATCTCACCCTGGACCTAATAGAAAATCTGGAATATTGGTGAAAAGCCTTAGCATCTATTACAAACAACAACGAAAACTCTAAGACACTGTTTACCATTTCCTCACTGGGAGAAAAGGCAGGATACAAAGCAGGGGATTACATGTGGACAGAAAAATGAACAAATCTGAAAGTAAAAATAGAATTTAATAGATAAACATATAAGGACGGCACTTCCTTAATCTTTCTTTTTTTAAATTAGTCTAATTATTAAGATTACATCTTCCCCCAGAGTGCCTTGCACAGGCTTTGCACAAAATAGGAATTATTCCATTCATCAAAATATCTTTCCTGCTTGAAAGCTATCCCTTAGCCCTGTCATGCATCTTTAAGCTTCTTCTCCTCAAAGGAGTTTCCCTCAGTTTTTGTCTTCTCAATGTCTGAGGTAAATCTCCACCCACTCCAGAGATTTTTCTGAAGGCCTGGCTCTTCTCTGTGACCTAGTAGGTTCCAACCAAACCACAACCCCCACAAAAGCATAAAAAGTATAAAAAAAAGACAAAAACCCTAACCGATTGTGAATATTGACTTTGTACAATAAAGTTTCCCTAACTTTTTAATTTGAAATTATTTGCATTGAGAATTTTTAAAAATGAGTTTCCGTTTGGGGATGGGATATTTTTTCCTGCTTCACCATGGTATGCACAGGAAACTTAGGATTGTCTCTGGCTCTCTCCTGGGATGTGCCATGCAGTGCTATCTCTTTTACTGACCCTAGATCCTGAGACAAGAGAAACATCTTTAAGGCTTCCATCTCCCCAATTCCAGGAGGGAGCAGAGGGCACACATCCTAGCTGTCTATAATTCCCCAAACCTATCCAGTGGCTTGGCACAAGGCAGGGTAGAAAGGAGAGCAGGAATTCCATACTGACTTTCAACTTCCTGGTTTCCTTTCTGTGTCAACTCTTCCCACCTTAAACAGCTTTTAGTTCCATCCTGACTCTATATGTCCTTCAAGAGTATTCTTTATGGTATCAGCTTTAAGTTGGAATATACCCAGGTTCTGACAACTCAAAAGCTTTTTCATCAAAGCTTTTGTCTGTGGGCGTCAAGTCATTTTGATATTCCTTGGTAGTCAAATGGCTTCTTTTCTCTGAGCAGAAGCCCATGCTGCCGCCTGTGGTGGTAGACAAAGAATTGGGGCCAAATAAATTGTTGGAGGGAAACCATAAATTAATATCAGATTCTTACTGTGTTTGGTGTGATCTAGGAGTGGCTTTCTGCATTCCGTGTAGATGAGCAATCACACACTCAGGACATTTTGGACCATTGCTTGATCACGTTGGCAGTGGTTGATCTATAGCTACCAAAGACCGCCACTTCAGAGGGCCTGTGGGCAGGCTTGCCTGGGAAAGAGGTCTGTGGTGAAGGAAGCTTTCTGTGGCTTGTTCATTTCATCCATTTCCTTAATGAGATTCTCTGCTGGCCATGGAGATGGCTCAGTTACCACGCAACCCTCAGGTAGGGCGAAGAAACATAGCATGGGCTTGATCTTTCTCTCAGCTCTTCAAACGCAGAGCCCAGCCCCATAGGAACTATTTCACCACAGACACCTCTGTGTGAGGATCGGTGAAGGGAGTCAGTTAAACTAATGAAACTTTAAATCAAACTTGCTTTGTATTTTTGAGGTATCGTGATTTATTTTAAAACAACGTAGAAAATTTATTTGAAGAACCAAATCCATCCAAGATCTCAACACACACATAGGCCTTAGGTGCTACAAATACAGGAGAGGGAATCTGGGTTTGTTTTGGCAAAGGCCTGATGGGCAGGGAGCCCCTCTCTGCCACCCCATCACTTTCCCCCTCTCTGGAAATGCCACTTCCTCATTCCCCGGGCCTTGGTGTTTCCGAAGCACCCTGGCCCTCTTCTCAGAAACACGGAGGCCATCTTCTCATAGGTAGTGTGTGCGCTTAAGAGCGCATTCCTGAGTGCTGGCTTGGGGCTGAAGAGAGGCCTGAGAAAGCAGACAGATGAGGAAAGGACAAGCCCCTCCCACCGCATCTCTTCTTTCTGTGCTATTTGCTCAGGGGGAAGAAAACAGCACACTCTTCCTCAGTATCCTTCCTCCACACACTTTTGATGAGCACTGTTTTCACTTTTATTTGCCGATCAATAAGCCCAAGGGTAGGTCTTGTCTGTTCCCAGAGATAAAGAACTGCATGCATAACTGGTCTTTATCCAGCCAAACTAGCACTGTTTCTCTTTGTTTTTCACAGTGTTTCTGAGAGATAAGAGGAAACCGCGCAGACATGATGCATGACTGGGGAGGTTTTGAAATACTTTGTAAACTCGTACTCTATTCTGAGCTGTGGATTAGGGATGGAAAGAAGGGAAGAGGGCACCACATGTAATCTAAGTTGATTTTTTCCTGCATTTAAAACAAGCAGGTGAACACACACAGAGGGGGAGAGAGAGAGAGAGAGAGAGAAAACATGAATAAATGCTCAGCTGAGGAAAGATTAAGCTGATTTTCAATTAGTAGCATAGAAGTAAAATAGGGAGAATTTTAGTAATTCAAATGAATACATACCCTGAAGATTCAGTGATCTTTTCCTATCGTAGAAACTGTTTCTTGTCATATGGATTCAGGACCGATATTGGCAGACAGGACCCAAGTTCATTTGAAGAGCCAGATATATTGCCAGGAAAATGTGGGCTGGGACCAGGTTAGAGTCCTATGAAATGCATGCTGTTCAAGGCTCTTAGCATGTTTCTGAGAGCAGGCCAACGTGGAGGCGTGGTCGGAGGGGGAATGGAAGCTATTAAGTAGAGTAAGACTCAATGTAAGATCAGCTAGCACTGAGAAAGGCACAAAGGAAAAGGTGTTTTTAACAGCAAATGAAAATTTAGGGTAGCAATTTGAGTAGATGTAGGGTAGAAAATCCTTTAGGAGAAATTTGCTGCTCAGCTGTGCAAAGACCCAAGGTTGAGCCTTGAAATGATGGCAGGGATGTCTGGGAAGATTGAGTCTTCAGGAATTTTAGGCAGAAAGGAGGAGTACAGCCAAGAGACAGAGGTAGGTTGCTAATACAAGGAAAATTTAAGTTGAAAGCCACAACATCATTATTGCTGAGCAACCAGATAGGAAATGAGTTAGTAAAGTCTTGGTGAAGCTGAACAGTGCTTCCTTGTCTGTGTTACGTACTCTGAATTACTCTTTACACCCTTAAGCTCATGGACTTAAATTGCTCTATGGTAGACTTCTGGCTATACCTTATCTCCAGTACTGGAAGTAAGTTCCCTGTAGGGAAACAACATTTTCTAGAATTTCCCCCATAATACCGAGTATAGGACTTCACTGGAATGGTCACTCAGTAAGTGTTAATTTGGCAGAATTAATTAATGAACAGCCTCCTCTTTATGTAATTAATTTTCCAAATTAATTGCTAGATTTGAGGAGGCCAAAATCTGGATTATATTTTGCCCTTCTCATGTTGAGTAGATCAGAAGAGCAAAACCCTGCAAAGAAAGAAAGAGAGGCAGTGGGGAGAGGGAAAGAAAAAAAAATCAGTAGTACTTTATTTCAGAAGGAATTGGTGAATATAATGGTAGATACCAGGCAGAAAGATTTGGTGTGTGAGTCTTAGGAGAGGGGCCCAAATCCAACGGACTTTTCTTTGATCTTAGATTCATTCCGTCAGACCAAGGCTGAACTTCAGATGATTCTTGGAGGAGCAGGTAGGGGGCAGACAGTGGCCAGGGTTATTCTGACTGGTACTTTTCTGGTGCAGGAGTGCGTTTTTGGAAGGTTGGCTTCATGAGAGCAGAGGTCTTGGCTATCTTTTCCTTGTCATACCTCCAGCATCTAGAACAGCTTTCCCGCCATGCAGTAGGGGCTTAAGAAATTATTGTGGAAGGAGGGGAAAGAGGGAGGGCTCTGCTTTTCATGCTGTAAAACCCTGGCACTTATTTACTCCCAAAATCCCCCTCAGGTTCGGTCTTAGGAACTGAGGATACCAAAAAAGGTGAGAAGCCATAGTCTTGGGGCATCTTGATTATCTGGTAGAGAGAGACAGGGACAGAGGCATAACAACCCAGGTGGTAAGTGCTCCCCCAGAGAGTCATGGTGAGATAGAAGGAATGAGCCAGAGGGAGGTGGGAGGAACCTCTCACGCCTAAGCAGAATCCTAATAAACTCAACACTGCTTTGTAGGCTCGAGAACATTTTCATCTCTAGGGTCCTAAAACGGACTGTGGGTAGATTGAGTGAAATATGGAAGCCCTCAAGTCATTGCGTTTTCAGCCCATCTTCTATTCAGAGTGCATTTGATATTGAAAGTGATTTTTGCCTTGGTACTTACTGGACTTTGGTTTCATTCTGGGGTACAAAGGCTACCGTCTGTCATGCAGCAGCCTGTCATAGCGCTGTGGCTTTATAAGCAGTCTAAATGACACAAACCAAAGGTTCATTGTCTGGGCCAGACCTGCGCCGCACACTGGGAGTGACAGCTTTGTTAAGCATGATCCATTAGGCCCAGTCTTTGTTCTTCTCTTGTGCAAGTTCTTGTTCCTTTGACAAGGATTAATAACATGACCACAGTAAAGTGGTCTTTGCATTTTATAAAAGCCTAGGGCAAAAAAAGTGTGTGTTTCCCATCAACACAGCAAATTTTCTGAAGAAGGTAGATAAACTTGACAACAAAAAGAGAATCAGTTATTTAAAAAAAAAAAGTTACTGCTGGCTAAGCTTGTTTTTATAAGAGGAAAAGGATTTGGGGAATATGCTGATGGACCTTAATGAGAAAATCCAGTGTCTGTGGGAAAAAAAAGAAGATCCTGATTTGACTTTTGCTTCTTGATTTCCTTACTCAGGTACTGACCCCAGCACAGATCAAATCAATTTGCCAGGCGATTCTGGACTCTGGGAAGCAGTATGCCATGAAAAAAAGGAAACCATTCCCTCTGATGTATTCTTACTATGGAACTGAGTACTTGGGTGAGTGAGAGTGTTGGCAAAGCCCTCTAATATCCACACTGACTAAAAACTAGAAGATTCCGTTTTTGTTATATAGGTCATCACTATTCATTTAACTAGAAACACTTAAAAATGCTGTGTAAAAACAAATACTGACAGATCCTACAAATCACAATTTCATGTTTGTTCTCATAGTCTGACAGAAAGGTATTTTGATGATTGTTTTCACTAAAGACTAAAATCCATATTCTAGATTGTGAGTTCATTGGCTGAATGTCACCAAAAGTTTGTGACTGGTTTCCACACTCTTTGCCAATGGTGCCTCAGCACAGGGGAACAGGATGAAGCCACTGACATTTCCAAGTGTTTAATATTAGTGGATTAATAACAGACTCCTGATTCATAATGGCTACTTTTGTGATAAGAGGCCTGGAGAGTGAAGATTAGTTACACTCCTTTTGAATCTCTTAGTGGCTCCCCATCACTCCTAAGCGTGACTTACAGGCCCCTTTGCAGATCTCCCTTTCCTGGTTCTGCCCTGCATAACCTCCTACAAGCAAAGTGCTCTCAGATGTTCCAAGTCTTTGTGCCTGTTGCTTTTGCCAGAATGCCTGGCCTCCCCCGACCCCTTCAACTTACCTGGAATACTTAGACCTAGACTTCGAGGCTGATCAAACATCAGCAGAGCTGTGGAGAAACTTTGTGCTTTTGGAAAAAGGGTTTATTGAGTCCTCTCTGGAGAAACATTCACACATTTCAGGTTTGACCCTGAAGCAAAATTGGTTAGTGTCAGGTCACCCTGCTACACTTAGCTGGAGCCTTTATCACATCACGCTATAATCAGTGGTTCGCCTGTCCAACCGCCTCAGCGGGCTTCGTGCCTTCAGGAGGAGGACTTTTGCTCACTCATCTTTGTGATCCCCAGACATTTGCCAATGGCCCGTACATGAGGAAGGTGCCCAACTTCACCAACGAGCTTACAGACTTGTAGTTCTCTGAGAGATTTCTCCAAGAACCTTTAAGTTCCTATCTGACTTTCTCTAGAATCAGACCTTGAGACAAGGATTTGGGTATTAATGGCTTATTTGGCAGGTGATCCTAGAAAGTGTTGCTAAAGGAATGAGGAGGTGAGATAGGGTAGAGAAAGAGGTTAATAGAGGATGTACTAGTGAACAGCTGTGGATAACTGAGGCTTGGTTCTACTGGGGACCCTGAAGACTGTCTAGAACATGCCTCAGAATTGTTGTACCTCAGTGGTGAGGAAGCTGAGATATTCATCTACCAACTCCCTGCTTCCTGGGTGAGGGGCTATTCCCAGACCTGTTAATTCCCTAGGACTTCAGTCCTGCCCCTGTGGGCTGGGCATACCCCTGTGGCCAGAGAAAACCTCAGGCAGAAGGATAAATTCTTGAGGTAGAAGGTGGGGAGGAGAGGTGCCCCAGAATGGTGAGTGTGGGCGAGGTGATGGGCAGGGCACTGGCAATGTCTGCTAGAGTTCCTTAATAGAACTATTCCTTTCACTATCTATCTTCTTAGAGAAATTGACATTCTAGCATTTACATGTATAGCACAAATCAGATTGCTATCTAATGCATAAATATTTTTCCTAGGAAGCTTTTTTACCCAACAAAAATCCAATGAAAGAAAGGTACCTTCAAGTATTATGACTAAATTTTAGGAAGAATTTTTTAAAAATTTTATTTATTAGGGGGGGCATTTTTATCCCCTATAAAAAAGTTTTATTTATTGGAGGGCATGGGGTGGGGCAAAGGGAGAGAGGGACTGTCAATTAGACTTCTTGCTGAGGGCAAAGCCTGACGCAGGGCTCGATCTCACGACCCTGAGATCATGACCTAAGCTGAAACCAAGAGTCGGATGCTTAACTGACCCGAGCCACCTAGGCGCCCCAGAAGAATCATTTTTGGCTGGACAAAACTGAGGCCATTTTTGGAGAGCTCAAGTGCCTGAGTGCAAAGAGAAAGCTTTACTGTTATGGAGTTGAGTTTACTGTGTCTGCCTTCAAGTAATATTGCCATTCATTTTTCTTAATACTGTGATTGCCTTTTTCCTAAATTAAATGGGCTGTCCTCCCAGTTGTGTGAATTAATTATGCTTTGTTCTTCGATACAGGAGCAGCTCATGGCCTGTCATCCATTCTCCAGATGCTTCTGTCTTACCACGAGCACCTCAAGCCCTCCGATCAGGAGCTGGTGTGGCAGAGTGTGGACTTCCTCATGGAACAGGAACAGAACTGCAACTGGCCGCCCGAGCTCGGCGAGGCCATCGAGAGAGAGAACGAGCTGGTGCACTGGTGCCACGGTGCCCCAGGTCTCACCCACACTATTATCTGAAAACATGGCCTTTCACTGGGCTTAGCCAAAGAGAGGTGTCTTTTCTGAGGAGTGAGGATATTTCTCATGTTAGGTCATCACTACATGAGCTAAAAAGGTCAAGACGACATTTGTCAAACCAAAAAATGTCTTGATCTGTAAAGGATCTCCAGGACTGATGCTGTAATTTTAAAAATATATGATCTATAGCTATTTGTATATAAGTTAAACTAGCACTGTCCAATAACATATAATATGAACCACATAGGAAATTAAATTTTTAGTAGCCCCATTCAAAATGTAAACAGAAACAGGTGAAAGGAATCTGAATAGTATATATTTTATAACCCAGTATACCCCAAGTATTATTTCCACATGCAACCAGTTTAAAACTCGAGCTATTTCAGTTTTTTTTCGTATTAAAGTGTTTGAAAGCTAGTGTATATTTTATATTAATGCCCCATCTCAATTCACACTGGTCACATGGCAAGGGCTCAATATCTGTGTTGAACAGTATAAACCTGGAGGCTGGTAATTCAAAATGCGGTCCGTGGTCCAGGGGCAGGGGCAACATGGGAGCTGGTTAGAAATGCAGAACCTCAGACTCCATCCCAGACGTACTGAATCAGAACCTGCATGTTAACAAGATCCCTGCATGATTTATATGCACATTAAAGTTTGAGATGCACTATTCCATAATTCTTCAAATGAGGATTTCCATCATCACCTAATAAAAAGTCTAGAGAACTGAGAAGCCATCTGCAGTGCCTCTCTGGAATTGAGCCTAGAAACTTATCAGACTCCATCTCTTCTTTTCTTTTCTTTCTTTCTTTCTTTTTCTAAATCCCATTATACTGTTAATTAGGCTTCCTGAGAAGGAGCAATTTGAAAGAAGTTAAATTCAAATAAATCGATTGATTTCAGTTGATTGGCCAAGGGAGAAATTGAAAATACCAAAATAACACAAAAATTTTGGATTAGGAGTGGATTTAATTTTCTTTTCTTTTTCAAAGATTTTATTTATTTATTTGAGAGAGCCAGCAAGAGGAGGCCAGAGGGAGAAGCGGGCTCTCCGCTGAGCAGGGAGCCAGGCACAAGGCTCCATCCCAGGACCCTGAGATCATGACCTGAGCCAAAGGTAGATGCGTAACTGAGAGCCACCCTGGTGCCCCAGGAGTGGATTTAATTTTCAAGGCTATGCTTCAGTGCCATGATATATTCGATTTCTCTTTAGTCTGTTACCTGATTTGTATTATTTCCTTTCCATTCCTTACCTAATTAATCTTCTGTAATCCAACTGCAATTTCATTTTTTCTTCGATACAGTTTGAGTTGAAGAGTAAGTTTTAGCTCACTGGCCATGTTTTCTCCGCCCGCCACATTCACCTAAGGAAGGGACTTCACAGCCTCTTGTGTGTGCTCATACCAGCGCCAGCGCCATGCACATTATGTCCAAGCTAATTCCCGCTGGTGATGACTTGAGCCCATTTCTTCTGGCTTTGAACTTTCTGGAGAAAAACAAGTTATTTACCATTCTGGAAATGATATCGCTTCATGTTCGGCTCAGCACTCCCATATCCCATTTCCCTTTAATCATTCTCAGGGATGGTGTCTGGCTATCTTCCACGCACCCCCAGAATCCTTGAATTTTGGAGGTGTCCCAAGTTAAGTAAAGAATATTTTAGAGGGACTCAATGTGCTAGTAAAAGCGTTGCGAAGGATGGGAAGATAATCCTTTAAAATGAGTGACTGGGTCAGTTAATCGATGGAGGTGTCTTTGCAGAGCGCTTATCCCGTCCTCTTTGTATGCCACATTCCTTCTGTCTTTGTAAATCATGTACCGTAACCATATGGTGTAGGATTTATCACCTTGGGGACTTTATTTGTCCTCATATATCATTCACGTTCTGTGTCTTCGTAAGATTAAACATAAGGTACAGAGCAAACTCATTAAACCCCCATATCCACTGAACTACCAGAAATAAACCAATTCACAAATGAATAGAGGACCAACTGGGGCCCATTCTGCATGCCAACCCACACTCCTCCTTTAAGGGTATTGGTCTTCCTTTTATGAGATGTCCTGAAAACACCGTAAGTGTGATCATAAATCTGGTGAGTACAGGCTAAAAACCATCAAGATGGCAACACTTGAACTCCCTCAAAATTCTAAGAAGAGATGACTTAGAAAAATCATTTTCACTTGTTGGAGGGAAATGTCTTTTGAGACTAGATTTATGAACAGCGCAGATGGTTTGGGGCAGCAGAGGGATTCCATGAATAAAAACCTGCCAGAGATAATCCAAAGGTGGAACTAAATCAGCTCTACCTGATCTCCCCCTATGATTGATTCCTATCGACTGTTCGTCAGCCCACCTCTACAGGTGACAGACAGCCCTCGTTATCATTTAGGCAGTATGGAAATAGTTCTTGCCTCGAGGTTAATAACTTTGGGTTCTCATCGTAGCTCCAACGCTAACCACTAAATGACCTTGAGAAAACCACTCTGTGCCTTTCGTGGCTTTGTTTCTTCATCTGTGAAACGGGTATGTGGAGACGGAGCGGTGAAAGTCAGTCTTTTGATCACTGCAGATCCCCTTCGTCCTGTGGACCCCTGCCCCTCCTGACGGACACGCCCCCCAAAAGGTCTGCAGATGCCCCGCATTTAGAAATAACCAGTGCGGTGTCTTGTTTTCCTCACTAAATGCACCGAAGTATAGCAGGCAGATCCATCTGACCTCTACATAGCCTTAATGATTCTGAAATACAGGATGAGAGTCATTTACAAAATCATTAAACAGATGCCACAGCTAAAATAAACTCTGGGTTGTGTTATGTTACATCATTACCGTGGTAACACTGACCGTGCATTTCCTTTCCGCGGTGTGAAACACAGGTGTGGCTAGTTTTTAAAATCATTTCACAAGGGCTCCTGGGTATGTGACTTTGACTAGAGAACAAGGGCTTCTCCAGGGTGGGTGTCATCGGTCACTAAGGGTTGTCGCGCACCGTACGATGCGGGTCTCATTGAAATGACAGACCCAGAACAGACCTGTGCAGTGATGCTCCAGTCTGTTCAAACTACGCGGACCGAGTAGAGCTGTCACGAGGCTCTGCTAGATTGCAAGCTTTCACAGGCTTAGCTCCTCAAACCATACTTCTTAAGTAATAATTTCTTTTCCCAGCGTTTGGTAAGCATGTGTATCGTTGCTGGCTTAGGTTTCTTATCAGTGCACAATAATCAGTGTTCTGGTGACAAAATGACACGGTTCCTGTCAAAAGCAAAGAAACCCAACATTCCTTCCTTTTAGATTAAGCAGACTTATTATGGATTTCAGTAGGTCAGGTTAGAAGACAAGGGGTTTAGAAGTCTTTCAAGGTCCTTTCCATGTGCCACTGTGTGATTCAGGCTGCAGGAAAGGTCCTTTGTCTCTGGCCGGAACCATAGGATCGATAGCTATTAAGCTGCCTTGAGCTAATGGTCTGGCACGGCCATCGGACCCTATCAGCCCTTCTTGCTTCCACACCTCGTCTCTGCTTCGGTGTCAGCCTGTGCTGGGGTGAGAAATGAGACATTATAAAGCCAGCAGATGTTTGTGGAGCCCTTGCCATGTCAAACACCAGGCCGTAGACCAGGGGAGCAAAGGTGAACAAAACAGAGTTCCTGCCCGTGGGTAACTTGCAGTATTCTAGGGGATGTAGACATATAAACATACTTTTAATATGGTATTGTATAAGTGCTCAGGTTTGTATAGGGAATGATGGGAACTCAGAAAAGGGATGCCTGGCATCCCTCCAGGTTTAGCAAAGGCTTCCTGGAGGCAGTGATGCCTGAGGTAAGTTGGCCAGGGCAAGAAAGTTGGGAAGATTATTCCAAGAAAAGTCAGTCAGAGGAAAAAATAAAGTCAGTCAGAGGCTTGGAACTACATAGTGAAGGGGAATTGTGGGAAGGGTTAATTTTACTGAAGCGAAAAGCTTCAAGTAGGTAATGGAGGAGACGATGGCAGTGAATAGAACATGCACTGAGTCACAGAGGGCTCTTCGTACCTCAACTGGAGACTAGCTTCACCTGGCTTCTGAGTGGATGCTAAGAGGCATAGATGACTCCTCAGGGTTGGTCCATCCTGAGGCAGGAGAGCTGATCTTTGGTCTCCCCATGTTAGCCAGTCTTTGGCTGAAATCTCCTGGGGAGGTGGGCATATAGCATAGCCTCTCCTTTGGCTGAGCACAAATCTCCCAAGAAGAGGGCAGCTGACAGCTTTATTAGCAGCCAACTCAAAGCATCTGGGAAATGGGGCACCTGCAGGTAAAGTAGAGGCAATCCAGCAGAGCACCAAGGGCTCCCAGTTCACCTGGCAAAATCCTCCTCATCTTTGGTAGTCAGGCTAGATGGTGTCACTCTCTCTAGTGGGCCTTTCCTACCTCCAGGGGTGGGTTAGGAGCCCTGTGTGTTCCATGACAGCTCTCCTTCACCTCAGATAACTTAATATCTCCAGTTAGATCGTAAGCACTTTGAAGGGAAGGTTTTTTTAAAACCTTAGCACCTACTACTGTACCTGGTATACAGTAGGTGCTCAGTTACTATCTAAACAACCACCACATCCTTTGAGATTTTTATTAGCCTCTTTGCCATCTTTCTGACAACATAATCAGCTCATAGTTACCCCATTGTGCTTCTTTAGGTCTCTCTTAATACCACCATGGGACATTTTCTCTAATGCTAACCACATCATTAAAAATAAAAACCAACGAATCTACAACAAAATCCCTCCCACTCGTTCCCTATTGCCCACAGAATACAGTCCACGCTGCCTAAGTGGACTTGTAAAACCATCCATAACGTGAACCCAATCCACACTTCCATCTCCCTGTCCTGTTGGTTAGAACACTGCACTACTGGTCTTCATGTGGATTGTGTGCCGTGGCTCCAAATCTTTGCCCTTGTTGATCCTGATGCCTAGAATGCTCTCTCTAACTCATTTTGGGCCTAGAGTTTCCTATGCATCCTGCAAAGTCCTAAAGAAAGCCCTGCTTCTATCCTACGCCTCTCCCAACTGTCTCCCTCAGGGAACTTCCACTTTTTTGATCCCTGTAGGGTTATTGGCAACATCATTCAATTTAGGCTCCAACAGCATCATGAACTATATGTTCTATGATGTACAGTTCCCATGCACAAATTTTTCTCTCCCTTTCTAGACAGTACCTTCCTGAAGGTCAGGAATCTTGTTTAGCGTTTATTTCATAGAACCCAAGGCCAGGACTGGTTACATAATTTGGGGGGCCCGGCGCAAAGTAAAAATGCAGCCTTCTTTAAAAAACCGATTATTAATTTCAAGATGGTAACAGCAGAGTATTAAACCCAGCTTGAGGTCTTCTGGAGACCCTTGGAGACTATACAGGTCATGTGCCCATGAAGCAAGTCCTGCTTAGGGCTATGTATGCAGTAATCAATGATCACTTAAAAATGAATGGATACAGTGAATGAATAAATGTGTAATTAACTAAGTTCAATTCTTTTAAAATCTTCTTTTAGCTTGTGGAAGACACTTTGTTCCTAGAACTGAAGAAGAACAATAGGCTATAGGCGACCATCATCAGCAGTTGACTGGAAAGCCTTGGCAGAGGAGAGCTTCTGGTTATGTGTTAACCATAGGAAGTGTTAAAGAATAAATTCTAAAAGAGAACACAATCATGACTCATACAAATATAAAATAAACATAGATCAACACTTTTATTTAGCTCATTAATTAATGAAGGAACCAGAAAGGTGTTACAGCTGGTTTCAAAGGAAAATTCCAGGAGCAGACATATTTATGGGCCATTAGGAGTGCTGATCTGAAGCTAAGCAGGGTCGGGCCTGGTTAGTACTTGGATGGGAGGAGTGCTGATCTGGATTTGCTTACTAGATGCAAAACCAGCTGCTACCACAAAGGCCGAGGGAAGTCAAAAC
Source organism: Taxidea taxus jeffersonii (assembly GCA_003697995.1). NCBI lineage: Eukaryota > Metazoa > Chordata > Mammalia > Carnivora > Mustelidae > Taxidea > Taxidea taxus. The sequence goes on along the minus strand of ML095768.1, from coordinate 6,547 downwards.
AACCTCTCCCAGAGAGAATGTGATTTTCTAGGAATAGGAATTATTTACATTACCATCAGTTGTCTACAAGGTAATTTCTGTCTCCACAGAGTTGTATGATAGCCTGGTGGAAAGACAGTGAAAGGCCGAGATAACCCTGATGGATGAGCTGATGCCTGCTAAATTCCAGTCTTTCCCACTTTATGTAGGGGAGAGGTAGAGGCCGTGGGGGAGAGGGAGAGATCTGGTGTTAGTAATCTCCGCTCTGAATATGAGCATCTGGAACTTGGGGGAACTCATTTCCATGAATAGCAGTCACTCCTCTTGTTTCTGTTCCCGCCTGTGTAATTGAGATTGCCTCTGCTGAGGGGTTTGGAAGGCAGATGTCTTCCTTTGGAACAATCGAGTAGGGAAGGTCTCGCTCCACAGCTGGAGTAGAAGTCTTGGCCAGGTCGTTTGGGATCATTGTTTTTTCTGGAAGGACTCCCAGTTTTGCCTGAAGAAAATGTGTATAGCTTATAAGCACGTTAACATTAGAAATGCCGAACCTCTGAGGGGGCATGGGCAGACTGTATAAACACTCAGCCATTTCATGTAGCCAGATATGCAGAATGCTTAGCAGAGTATGCATCGTTAAATCTTAACCCATTTGTCAGTTATGGGTTGTATCACTCTTTGTACTTGTTGCTCAGTCTCTGGGGGCCAATACCACGATACAACTCAAACAACTAAATCTCACAGGTAAAATAAGACTGGACAATTCTAGAGCACTGTTACTGAAAACATGGTTCCCGGAAGGGCACTTGTTAGAAAAGCAGAATCTCAGGCCTCACCTCAGACCTACCAGATTAGAACGGGTGTTCGACACGGGTGATGTGTGAGCATTTTACAGAAAGTTGGAGAAGTTCTCTCCGTAGCATAAGGCAAAGTCACCTCTGATATCTCCAATGTTTTCACAGGAATTGCCTATCTGTTTGCCAAAGCTTATCTGGTTTCCAAAAAACCACAGTACCTGGACACGTGTATCCGGTGTGGGGAACTTACGTGGCAGAAGGGCCTGCTGAAGAAGGGGCCGGGGATTTGCCACGGTGTGGCCGGCAGCGCTTACGTCTTCCTGCTGCTCTACCGTCTCACCGGAAACTCCAAATACATCTACCGGGCCCAAAGGTCAGCTGATCTTCGGTGGATTGTTCTTTGTTTTTTCCTAAATGTGAATCGGATTCATGTTCCGAATAGGTGATAGAGTCCCATGGTTTGGAAAGTGGAAAATGCGTCAACTGTGCACTCTAGCAATGTGCTTCTCTTTTCAGGTGACAGTGTACCACTTTCTTAGTTCTCCTCTCAGAGATCCAGTGTGTATGTATATACAAGTGAATAGGCGGGCTGTGTTTCTGAAGTTTCGTCCCTCTTTTTTTTATACAAGTGGTAGCACCTTGCTATCTGAGCAGTTACCCTAAATCAGTACTCGAGCAACTCTTCACTGTTATTATTGCATAATATTACATTGTACGAAACACCCAGAGTTTAGTTACCAGGTGTTTGTAGAGGGATATGTGCATTATTTCCAATATTTTATGTTATGAATCATGCTGTCATGAATAACCTTGTATATATATCATTTTGCCCATGTATGGGTCCATCTGAAAGATAAAGCCCTGGAAATGGAATTGCTGGGCCAAAGGGTATGTATATTTGAGATTGTTTTTTATTGTAGTAAGAATATTTCACATGACATCTGTCCTCTAAACATATTTTCTTTAAATATGTATTTATGTATTTGAGAGAGAGCATGAGCAGGACGGGCAGAGGGAGAGGGACAGAATCTCAAGCAGACTCTGCATTTAGTGTGGAGCCCCATGCAGGGCTCAAACCCACAACCCCCAGATCATGACCTGAGCCGAAACCAGGAGTCGAATGCTTAACTGACTGTGCCCCCCAGGCGCCCCCCTCCTTAACATACTAATACTTAACATAGTTAAGTATTAGCTGTAGGCAGTGTTGTACAGTAGATCTCTAGAATTCATTCACCCTGCACAGCTGAAACTTTATACCCATTGAGCAACAACTTTCCGTTTTCCCCCTCTATCTCCAGTGTCTGGCTACCACCATTTTATTCTTGACTTCTACGAATTTGGCTAGTGTAGATACCTCATGTAAGTGTTACCATGCGGTATTTGTCTTTTTTTGTAACCTGCTTATTTCACTTAGCATAATGTCCTCATTTAGAACAGTGTCTGACACATAACTACAATGTAAGTGTTCACTCTTATTATTCCTAAAAATTAGAGTTCTATCACTTGAGACATTTCTCAATGCATAAATGCATGTCCACATATCTATGTATATATAACCATGTATATATATATACATATTAATAAGATCCTACTGTTATGTGTATATAATAGTACTATGCATGCCATTTACAGCTAATAATTTTAAATTAACAATTTCCAAGGGACATCCTTCATTTCAGTTTCTATAGATCTAGCTCATTTTTTAAATGACTGTACAGTTATTCCTTATAGATATACCATGATTAATTTCACCAGTCTTTAAGTAATGAACAGTTGGCACCTGTGTGATCTTTACAAATAACAAACAAAATTGTCCCAGATATCCAGTACATACATTTCTGTGCACTTGTGCAAGCATTTCTTGTCACAGAAATTTTAGAATTGAAGTCATTAGACCCACTGGTATTTCTAGCCTGTCTTTATCTTTTGCCTATTTCTATCCTATTGTGATGCTTAGCTTGAGGATTGTAACTCTCTGTTACAATATATGCTGTGAACATTTTCCTACGTTGCCATTTCTCTTTCAACCTAGCTTTGTGGTCTTTTGCCAGACCAAAATTTCAAGTATTTTTCTTGTTAAACTTTCAAGATTTCTGGATTTTGTGTTATACTTAAAAGACCTTTCCCACTCCAAGATTACAAAAACGTCAATTTGCTTGACTTTTAGTACCTTTGTGATTTTAACTTTTCACAAAAATAAATTTTATACCTCCTTCACCCATTTCTCCCACCCACTTAAAAGTTATCTTAACTTTCAAATCTTTGATGATTAATCTAGAATTTACTTTTTCTAATGGTGTTATCTGGGTGTCTGTCTTTGTGTTTTTTAATGAAAAAATAAAACGTTCCTATAATATCTATTGACCAGTTACCCCAATGATTTGAAATGTCAAATTTTTCATAAACAATTTATATAAATGATTGTTTCTGGACTTGCCATATTTTATTATTTATTTTCTCTCATTCATTCTTCCCATTGTATTTTAGAATCAATTTTCAGATTTAAAAAAAATTATGTGGCCATTTGATTGGAATTTCAATAAATTTATAGGTTACTTTAGGGAGAATTAACATCTTTAGAATATTGTTTTCCTATCCAGGAATGTGGTATGTTTTCCCTTTATTTAAGTTTTTAGAAATGTCATTTGGTAAGGTTTTGATCTTATGAAGAAGGTCTTGCATGTTTCTTGTACATTTTATTCCTAGGTATTTTATGTTTCCAGGTTTGTGAGCACAATCTTTATTGCAGTTTAGCAAGCTAAGATGCACTTCTTTCCTAGAAATCTGCATTGTTATAAATGTCTTAGTTTTGATAGATGTCGTGATATCTGGCCATCTTTCTGAACTCCATTACTCTTTCTATTAGATTTTCATTAGAGTCCATTGGGTTTTCTAAATAGATGGACACATTTGCAAATAATTACAATTTTGTTACTTGCTTTCTCCTTTGTATTCTCCCCCACCTCCCTAATTGCATGGGTCAGAATCTCCATAAAAATGTTCATTAATGTAGGCAATAGTAATGATGATTTTATTAAGAATGTTTCCATATTTTGGGGTGCCTGGATGGCTCAGTAGGTTAAAGCCTCTGCCTTCAGTTCAGGTCATGATCCCAGGATCCTGGGATTGAGCCCCGCATGGGGCTCTCTGCTCGGCAGAGAGCCTGCTTCCTCCTCTCTCTCTCCACCTGCCTCTCTGCCTACTTGTGATCTCTGTCTGTCAAATAAATAAATAAAATTTTAAAAAAAAAGAATGTTTCCATGTTTCACCATGACCTTTGAAATTTGCTTCTTGGGATGTACATCATGTCAGATTGTGACACTCCTCTGTTCAGGAAAATCCAATGGCTTCCCATATAACTCAGAGTAAAAGCTGAAGTCTGGGGCGCCTGGGTGGCTCAGTGGGTTAAGCTGCTGCCTTCGGCTCAGGTCATGATCTCAGGATCCTGGGATCGAGTCCCACATCAGGCTCTCTGCTCAGCAGGGAGCCTGCTTCCTCCTCTCTCTCTCTGCCTGCCTCTCTGCCTACTTGTGATCTCTCTCTGTCAAATAAATAAATAAAAATCTTAAAAAAAAAAAAAGCTGGGACGCCTGGGTGGCTCAGTTGGTTAAGCGGCTGCCTTCGGCTCAGGTCATGATCCCAGCGTCCTGGGATCGAGTCCCACATCGGGCTCCTTGCTCGGCAGGGAGCCTGCTTCTCCCTCTGCCTCTGCCTGCCTCTCTGCCTGTGCTCGCTCGCTCGCTCTCTCTCTCTCTCTAACAAAAAAAAAAAAGCTGAAGTCTGTCCTCTAAACAAAAGGCGCTACAGGATCTTGCCTCCCATTACTTCTGTGACGTCATCATCTACTCTTTTCCACCTACTTCTTTCTACCACAGTGACTTCCTCTTGGTTCTTTTAAGGTGCCAGGTGCAACCTACCTCACAGTCTTTGAAGTTTTGGTTCCCCCATCTGTAATGCTCGCTTTCTATATATATCTCCTAGGCACCTGACTTCATTCAGATCTTCACTCTAAAGTCATTTTCTCACAAAGGTTTTCCCAAGCCAAACTTAGCTAATATTCAATGTGTGTATATATATGTATGTGTATATACATATATTTTTCCAGGTGAAATATACATATATTATATACGTATAAATATATATATATGAAATACCCTTTATGACATTTGCCAGTAGGCACTGAAGGAAAAATACTAACATATGTCAGGCCTCCATTTGGAGCTTCATTGTTCAGGAATTCCTTTAACATATTTTCATTCATGGCTCCCTAATCTGTTTGGTTGCAGCCTGACCCTTTATTTCCCAAATGTAGAAAAAGAAAGTCCTTTTGGATTCTGTCTAGACTAATGCAGTATCACCTTTGGGACTGGTTTCCTCAGAGATTGGCAGGCCCTAGAAAGCCTAGTAAAAAAGGACCAAAACAACCCCTCTATTTTTCTGGCAGACCCATCCTAGCTTACAGAGTTTTAGTTATGAGGTTCTGGGGCCCAGGGCCCTTCAGACAGGTTCCATTTCTCACTTCCAGGTAGAGCCTGAAAATGTGCAGGTCATATCTGAATATTTGCAGGACATCGCATTTAATTGCTTTAGTGTACTGAAATTTCCATTTTATTGTAATTCAAAGTTAAATATTCTATGGTCCAAACTGGGGAAACTTCCCTAATTTTGGCAGTTCCTAAAACACTAATGTCAGACAATATGTACCTTCCTGTAATCAACATTACTTCATCACTGGTTGAAATTTATAGTTGCAGAAAACTAGTTGGTGATGGTTTCAGTTTCTTCCATCATATTTAATTATTTAGGGTTTCTGCCTCTTCATGAATTAATTTTTGTAGTGAATATATTTCTATAAAAGCATTTAGTTCATATGGATTTTCAAATGTTTGATGTGAAACCTTAACAGTGTAGTTCCATGGTATTTTAAATTTCCCATGCCTGTAGTTCCATGGTATTTTATTATTTTTTTAAGATTTTATTTATTCACTTCACAGAGTGAGAGAGAGATCACAGGTAGGTAGAGAGGCAGGCAGAGAGAGAGGGGGAAGTAGGCTCCCCGCTGAGCAGAGAGCCCAGCCCGATGTGGGGCTCTATCCCAGGACCCTGAGATCACAACTGGAGCTGAAGGCAGAGGCTCAACCCACTGAGTCACCCAGGTGCCCCATTCCATGGTATTTTAAATTTCCATTTCTTAACAGTGTAGTTGCATGGTATTTTAAATTTCCCATGCCTGTGATTATGTACCTTTTTGCATTCCTAATGGTTTTCCTTTTTGGTCAGACACCAGCATTTTGTCTATGTCATTCATCCTTTCAAAGAACTGGCTTTTGGTTTTGTTTATTGTTTCTTTTTGTGCTTCTTCTGCTTCTTAATTCATAGAAACTTTCTGCCTTTATTTTTTCTAGTGTTCCTTTCCTTTGTCATTTTCTACAGTTAAAAAAGTGCTTCATTAGAATACCTTACATCTTTCTGATAATAACAATAATGAAATTCTCAGATGAATGAATTTTCCAGAGTCCAATTCTTATCTAATCAATAGGTTTTGATATGTAATGTTCTCAGTGTCTATAATTCTTTTTGGTTCTAGAATTACCATTCTGACTTCTATTTTTTTTTTAAAGATTTTATTTATTTGTTAGAGAGAGAGAGAGAGAGAGCGAGCGCGAGCACAGCAGAGGCAGAGGGAGAAGCAGGCTCCCTGCTGAGCAAGGAGCCGGATGTGGGACTCGATCCCAGGACGCTGGGATCATAACCTGAGCCGAAGGCAGCCGCTT
>ML095767.1:37738-67199 GCA_003697995.1 Taxidea taxus jeffersonii | reverse complement strand
TTTTTTTTTTTTTATTTGGAGATATATTTCTTCTTGCCATCTACCTTATACAACTGTAACGACTGATTGATCTTTAGGCCTGCTATACCGGTGTCATCTGGAAATTCACTTTACCTTTCTTAGACTCCTGTTTTCTGGATGTCATTCTACTGTTTTTGACCATTTGAATTGTTTCCAATTTCTGGCTATTAAGTAATGTTATGTACATTCCTTTTTTTAAAATATTTTATTTATTTATTTATTTGATGTAGAGAGATCACAAGTAGGCGGAGCAGCAGGCAGAGAGAGAGAGGGGAAGCAGACTCCCTGCTGAGCAGAGAGCCCCATGTGGGACTCGATCCCAGGACCCTGAGATCATGACCTGAGCTGAAGGCAGAGGCTTAACCCACTGAGCCATCCAGGTGCCCGTGTACATTCTTTTTTTTTTTAGATTATTTATTTATTTATTTATTTGACAGATAGAGATCACAAGTAGGCAGAGAGGCAGGCAGAGAGAGAGAGAGAGAGAGAGAGAGAGAGAAGCAGGCTACCTGCCGAGCAGAGAGCCCGATGCAGGGCTCGATCCCAGGACCCTGGGATCATGACCTGAGCTGAAGGCAGAGGCCTAACCTACTGAGCCACCCAGGCGCCCCGCCTGTGTACATTCTTATATATATATTCCTTCATGGAAGTATTCCTGTTGGTATATATTTAAGAGTGTACTTGCCGAGCCACAGGTATGTTGAACTTGCAGACTCGGTTGGGAAAAGTTACATGTTATATTTTCACTAACCATTATGTGAAATTTAGCATTTCCTTCAATTATGAATGTAGGCAACAAAGCATAGCAGTATCAGTGGTACTTGTGTGACAGAAATCATAAATCTTTTCCCAGCATATTACAGTTGTTGTACATAATGTGAGATAGTATATATGCCGATACCTTTAGTTCCTCAACTTTCATGGGTTTCTGCAGCACAAATTGGATTATATGTTGTTGGCTTCCCTGACATGTACTTAGTTTCATAATTCCGCCATTCTGCTAAGCAAGTTTTATGACTTTGTGGGTCCATATCTTTTATATTTATATATTATCATTTTTTATTAATTTTTATTTTTAAAGTAATCTCCCTGTTCAATGTGGGGCTCAAACTCATGACTCTGAGAACAAGAGTCGCATGCTCGGGTGCCTGGGTGGCTCAGTTGTTGGACATCTACCTTGGGCTCCGGTCCTGATCCTAGGGTCTGGGGATCGAGTCCCACATTGGGCTCCCTGCTTGGCAGGGAGCCTGCTTCTCCCTCTCCCACTCCCCCTGCTTGTGTTCCCTCTCTCTGTCTCTCTCTCAAATAAATAAATAAAAATCTTAAAAAAAAAAAAGAGTCACATGTTCTGCCAACTGAGCCAGCCAGGCGCCCCATATAATTATTTATTTTTTAAAAAGATTTTATTTATTTATTTGACAGACAGAGATCACAAGTAGGCAGAGAGGCAGGCAGAGAGAGAGAGAAAGGGAAGCAGGCTCCCTGCTGAGCAGAGATCCCGATGCAGGACTCGATCCCAGGACCCTGAGATCATGACCTCAGCCGAAGGCAGCGGCTTAACCCACTGAGCCACCCAGGCGCCCCCCATATAATTATTTATTATCATTTTAGTGGGATTTCAGGATGTTGTGGAGATGAAAACATTTTCATTCTGTCATGTTTCCAAAGTGTTCTATATAGCTTTAAATTTTAATTGAATCTTGTAGTTATATTTTTACCAGTATTATTTGTCTATACCTTTCATCATTTTAATTTTTTAAAAAGATTTTATTTATTTGTGAGAGAGAGAGTATGAGGCAGGGAGGGTCAGAGGGAGAAGCAGACTCCCCACTGAGCAGGGAGCCTGATGCAGGTCTTGATCTTGGGATTCCAGGATCATGACCTGTACCGAAGGCAGTTGCTTAACCAGCTGAGCCCAGGTGCCTTATCTTTCATTGTTTTAAATAGGTCAGTCTTCATAAAGGTAGATCGTATTAGTCTTTCCAAAGAACCAGCTTTTGATTTTATTGATATTTCCACTCTTTGTGTATGTATTTATTAATTTTTACTCTTCTCTGTATTATTTTTTTCCTCTGTCCTTTTAGGTTTGTTCTGCTCTTTCTCTGGCTTCAAAAATGGAATTCTTGGGGTGCCTGGGTGCCTCAGTTGGTTAAGCATCTGCCTTTTTTTTTTTTAAGATTTTATTTATTTATTTGACAGACAGAGATCACAAGCAGGCAGAGAGGCAGGCAGAGAGAGAGAGAGAGGGAAACAGGCTCCCCGGTGAGCAGAGAGCCCGATGCCAGACTCCATCCCAGGACCCTGAGATCATGACCTGAGTTGAAGGCAGAGGCTTAACCCACTGAGCCACCCAGGCGCCCTAAGTGTCTGCCTTTGGCTCAGGTCATGATTTCAGGGTCCTGGGATCAAGCCCCACATAGGGCTCCCTGCTCATTAGAGAGTCTGCTTCTCCTTTTTTATCTCCATCTGCCTCTCCCCCTCCTCATGTCTGCTCTCTCTCTCTCTCTCTTAAGTAAATGAATAAACAATAGTTTATTTTTAAAAAATGGAACTGTTGGGGCGCCTAGCTGGTTCAGTTGTTAGAGCATGTGACTCTTGTTCTCAGGGTTGTGAGTTCAAGCCCCACACTGGTCATGGAGACTACTTAAAAAAAATAATAAAAATAGAGATAAAAATAAATTTTAAAAATAGAACTCCTTATGCATTGATTTGCCATATTTTTTAGATTTTACTTATTTGACAGAGATTGAGAGAGGGAGAGAACATGGAAGGGGAGCAGAAGGCAGAAGGAGAGGGAGAAGCAGACTCCCCACTGAGCAGGGAGCCCGATGCAGGACTCGATCCCAGGACCCTGGGATATGACCTGAGATGAAGGCAGATGTTTAACCGACTGAGCCACCCAGGCACGCTGATTTGGCATATTTTGTAAAAAATGTATTTAACACTATAAATTTTCTTCATGATTCCATTTTAGATGCATGTCACATGTTTTTATATTTTATTGTTATTCAGTTTTTTTTTTAAGATTTTATTTACTAATTTGACAGAGAGATCACAAGTTAGGCAGAGAGGCAGGCAGAGAGAGGAGGAAGCAGGCTCCCCGCAGAGCAGAGAGCCCGATGAGGGGCTTGATCCCAGGACCCTGAGATCATGACCTGAGCTGAAGGCAGAGGCTTTAACCCACTGAGCCACCCAGGCGCCCCTAAGTTTTAACTTTTTCATGTTTTCCACTACAATTTTCTCATGAGCTCATTGGCTATTCAGGGTTGTATTTTTAATTTTTTAAATGTACGTTTTGCTTATTTTTACTATCTCTTGTAGTATTTTTTAAAGATTTGTTTTAATTTATTTGACAGACAGAGATTACAAGTAGGTAGAGGCAGGCAGAGAGAGAGGGAAGCAGACTCCCTGCTGAGCAGAGAGCCCGATGCAGGGCTCAATCCCAGGACCCTGGGATCATGACCTGAGCTGAAGGCAGAGGCTTTAATCCACTGAGCCACCTAGGCGCCCCTCTTGTAGTATTTGTTTAAAGATTTTATTTATTTATTTGACAGAGAGAGATCACAAGTAGGCAGAGAGGTAGGCGGAGAGAGAGGAGGGGGAAGCAGGCTCCCTGCTGAGCAGAGAGCCTGATGCGGGCCTCGATCCCAGGACCCTGAGATTATGACCTGAGTCGAAGGCAGAGGCTTAACCCACTGAGCCACCCAGGCGCCCCTTTTGTAGTATTGATTTAAAATGTCAACATACATGTTTAATGTTTTTTTCCCGTTTTTTTTTTTTTTTTTTGTCAGAGAGAGCGGTAGCGAGCACAGGCAGACAGAGTGGCAGGCAGAGGCAGAGGGAGAAGCAGGCTCCCTGCTGAGCAAGGAGCCCGATGTGGGACTCGATCCCAGGACGCTGGGATCATGACCTGAGCCGAAGGCAGCCGCCTAACCAACTGAGCCACCCAGGCGTCCCTACATGTTTAATTTTTAACACGTTTAGAGTTAATAAGTAACTACATCATTCTTGCAAACAATACATGGAGTTTTCAGGGCTTTAACTCCAATCCTTCCCATCACTCCATCTGCTTTTCTGTGTTATGGTTGTGAGGTATTTGAGTTTCATTTTTTAACCCTCCCTTTATATGTGAACAGTTAGTATTCATTGCGATTTTGCAAAGTTGGGGCACCTGGGTGACTCAGTCGGTTGGTTAAGTATCTGACTCTTGGTTTCAGCCCAGGTCATGATCTCAGGTTCCTGAGACTGAGCCCCACATCAGGCTCCATGGCCAGTAGAGAGTCTGCTTCTTTCCCTTTCCTCTGCCCCTCCCCGCATTCTTGTGCACACTCACTCTGTCCCCAAAAAAGTCAATAAATCTTTAAAAAAGATTTTGTAAAGCCTTTGCTCACCATTTCTTTTTTCTTTTTTCTTTTTTTCTTCAGTTTCCTTCTTGCAAAAATCTTCATTTTAATAGTTATGTCAGTGAGTGTGAGTAGTAAACCCCCACAATCTTTATATGTCTAAAAATGCTCTTGTTTCTCGTGTCTAAATAAATACTTATCTGGATACATTTCGACGAAGTACCTCACCTCCTTCAGATCTTTGCTCTAATGCCACCTCCTTAATGAGGTGACCCTGACAACCCTTTAATAACTTCCAGCCCATTTCCCACCTCAGACCATCTCAATTCTCTTACCTGTTTGGGTTATTATTTTTTTTTTAAAGAGAGAGAGAGAGCACAGGGCAGGGGGCTATGGGAGAGGCAGAGGGAGAGGGAGAGAAAGCCTAGCATGGAGCCTATCAGAGGGCTTGATCTCACAACCCTGAGATCATGACCTGAGCCAAAACCAAGAGTCAGAGGCTTAGCTGACTGAGGTACCCAGGCAACCTGAGGACATGGATTTCTGTCTATTTCATTTGTTATGTATCAAAATCATTTAGAAAAATGCCAGGCACAGAGAAGGTATTAAGTTTTGAAAAAATGAATTCCCTGTACTTGCTGAGTCTGTTGAATGAATGTAGAATTCTTGACTGACTTTTTTCTTCAGTACTTGGAAGATATTATTCTTTTATTATCCTATTATCTCTGATATCTTTTCTTTTCTTGAGAAATCTGTACTTATTTTTCTATTGCTACTTAGTCGGTAATCTCTCTTTTTTAAAAAGATTTTATTTTTTTTGTCAGAGAGAGGGAGAGAGAGAGTGTGTGAGCACAAGCAAGGGGAGCAGCAGGCCGAAGTAGAAGCCGGCTCCCTGGAGCCTGATGTGGGACTTGATCCCAGCACCCTGGAATCATGACCTGAGCTGAAGGCAGATGCTTAACCAACTGAGCCACCCAGGCATCCCGGTAATCTCTCTCTCTTATTTTTTTTAAAGTTTTTATTGATTTATTTGAGAGAGAGAGATACAGGCAGAGAGGGAACACAAGCAGGGGGAGTGGGAGAAGGAGAAGTAGGCTTCCTGCTGAGCAGGGAGCCTGATGCAGGGCTTGATCCCAGGACCCTAGGATCATAACCTGAGCCGAAGGCAGCCACTTAACGGCTGAGCCAAAAATCTTATTTTTTAAGATTTTCTCTTTGATTTTTATGTTCTTCTGTTTTACTACAGCTTGTCTAGGTGTGGATTAATTTTATTTATCTTGCTAAGTATTTGAGGTTGCTCCTCTGGCTTGAAGATTTATTTCTAAAAAATCTCTTAGTCATGGGGTGCCATATCTTTGCAGGTGTTAGGAATTTGAACCCTACCCCCAAACACCTCTGGGCATGAGGTATCCTTGGTATCACATCCACCTTTTGCATTATTTTATTCTTATACGAATTACCTCATCCGTCCTAGGATTCTGTTTTGCTCTCAATCCAAGCTCTTCTGCTTTTGATATTCCCAACTTAATTATTTGAGGTTAAGTTTAACTTTATTCTAGACAAGATAAAAGTTTTTTATGCTATAAAGTCAGAAGACATGAAGTCCAAGGTGAGTTGGGCAGTTTTGTGCTCATCATGGACACACGCTTGGTCTTTATTGTTGCTCTATAGTCCTAAGTAGGCTATAGTCCAAAACAGCTGCTTGAGCTCCAGCCACTTGATTTGCATTCCAGCCAAAGGGAAGAAAGCAAAATGAACTTGTCCCTTCTTTTAAAGGGCACATACCACTTCCACTTAAATCACTTGTCAAGGACTTGTTCTGTAACAGAGGTTAGGAAATGTTTTTACTAGGCAACTATCAGTACTGCTTTTATTTTATTTATTTATTTATTTAAAAGATTTATTTATTTATTTGACAGACAGAGATCACATAGGCAGAGAGGCAGGCAGAGAGAGAGAGAGGAGGAAGCAGGTTCCCCGCTGAGCAGAGAGCCTGATGCGGGGCTCCATCCCAGGACTCTGGGATCATAACCCAAGCCAAAGTCAGAGGCTTTAACCCACTGAGCCACCCAGGTGCCCCCAGTGCTTTTATTTAAGACAAAAGGAGAGACAGGACAGTTTCTTTCACACCCAATAAACTGTTCACAAACTTAGAGTAGGGATCCTGTTTTGTACCTTTTATAAAAATCAGTGCTCAGAAGGAGCTTAATAAAAATCTCTTAATAATGACAATTAATCCTTTCAGCAAACATTTATCTAGTACCTATTTTATGCCAGGGACTGTGTTAGGCACTGGAGCTACAAAAATGAACACAGGAAACAAAGAAGTTGGTGCTTTAAGCAGTTATTTGAACCATTAACAAACGTTGTCAGGCAGAGGAGAGGGAAGACGTTCCAGGCAAAGGGGATAGTTTATGCAGATTATCAAAGGTACGAAACAGCATGTCATGTTAAGAACTGGTAGTTGTCTGGGGGCACCTGGGTGGCTCAGTCGTTAAGCGTCTGCCTTCGGCTCAGGTCATGATCCCGGCGTCCTGGGATCGGGCCCCACATCGGGCTGCTTGCTCAGCGGGAAGCCTGCTTCACCCTCTCTCACTCCCCCTGCTCGTGTTCCCTCTCTCGCTGTGCCTCTCTCTCTGATGAATAAATAAATAAAATATTAAAAAAAGAACTGGTAGTTGTCTGGTATACGTAGACCCATGGTCTTGATCACGGGCTGTTTTCCCCTTTAGGGAACATTTCGCAAAGCCTGGGGAATATTTTTGGTTGTCAAAACCAAGGGAGTGCTACTCGTGTCTGGTGGCTGGAGGACAGAGATGCTGCTAAAAATTTTACAATATGTGGGTTGTGAGCCTTATAAGTAAAACAGCCAGTTATTTTACCAGCAAATGGGTTTATTCAGGAATAGCAGAATAATTGCAATTTGAGACAAGCAAGCCATAGGAAAAGCCACGGGCAAGTTCAGAGAACAAAGGAGAAGAACACTCTTATAGAGGAAAGAGGAGAGTTGGGAGGAGCTGTTAAAAAGTCCACTGGAGTAAATTGGGAGTTCAAACTGTAATGTAGGTTTCTTTTAAAGATTTATTTATTTGAGAGAAAGAGAGTGAGCACAAAAGCAGGAGGGGCAGAAGGTGAGGGAGAGAATCTCAAGCAGACCCCTCACTGAGCACAGAGCCTAACCTGGGGCTCTGTCTCACAACACTGAGATCAGGAGCTTCCCAGAAACCAAGAGTCCATTGCTTAACTGCACCCCCCAAGGTGCTCCTGATGTTCACATATAGAATCTTCCTTCCTTGTGTTAGAGTAGGAACGTAATAGGGTTAGTGAGGTGCCTCTCTTCCTGTTGAGGTCCATAACTGATGTGGTGTGAGGGCTTCCCCTCTGGCTTCCTGACTCTATTTTATTCATTTATTTAAAAGATTTTGTTTATTCATTTGAGAGAGAGAGAGCACAAGCATGGGTAGAGGGAGAAGCAGGCTCCCGGCTGAGCAGGGAGCCCGATGTGGGGCTCGATCCTAGGACCCTGGCATCATGACCTGGGCCGAAGGCAGACGCCTAACTGACTGAGCCACCTAGACACCCCTCTATTTTATTTTTTAAAGTTTTATTTATTTAAGTAAATAAAACAGCTGTGGGGCCCTAAGATCAAGCTTGACTCCATTTTATTTATTAAGGATTTTAATTATTTATTTGAGAGAAAGAGAGGGAGGGAGAGAGGCAGACTCCCCACTGAGCAGGGAACCCAGCACGGGATTGGATCCCAGGACTCCGAGATCCTGACCTGAACTGAAGGGGGACATTTAACTGACTGAGCCCCGGATTTCCTTTTTTTTTTTTTTTTAAAGACTGAGTGATATTCTGGGGTGCCTGGGTGGCTCATTATCTAAGTTGAGAGAATATTTATTATCTCAAATAAATAAACAAAATCTTTAGGAAAAAAGACTGAATAACAACATACATCTTCTTTATCCATTCATCTGTTGAGGGACATTTAATTGGTTTCTACATATTGATTATGAATAGTGCTGAACATAGGAGTGCTAATTTCTTTGAGATCTTGATTTTAATTTTCTTGGATAAATACCCAGAAGTGGGATTTCTGGATCATATGGCAGTTCTATTTTAATTTAATTTTAATTTTTTTTAAAGATTTTTATTTATTTATTTGTTAGAGAGAGAGAGAGCACAGGCAGACAGAGGCAGAGGGAGAAGCAGGCTCCCTGCCGAGCAAGGAGCCCGATGTGGGACTTGATCCCAGGATGCTGGGATCATGACCTGAGCCGAAGGCAGCCGCTTAACCAACTGAGCCACCCAGGCGTCCCTTAATTTTAATTTTTAAAAATATTTTATTTATTTATTTGCCAGAGAGAGAGAGAGAGAGTGAGCACAAGCAGGGGGAGGGGCAGAGGCAGAGGGAGAAGCAGGCTCCCAGCTGAGCTGGGAGCCAGATACGGGGCTCAATCCCAGGACTCCAGGATTATGACCTGAGCTGAAGGCAGATGCTTAACCGACTGAGCCACCCAGATGTCACTTAATTTTAATTTTTTAAAGAACTTCCATACTGTTTTCCTTACCAGCTGCACCAGCAGTGTACAGGGGTTCCAGTTTCTCCACATCCTTGCCAACACTTGTCTTTTTGTTGTTGTTAGCCATCCTAACAGGTTTATGGTTTTGATTTGCATTTACCTGATAATTAGTGTTGTTGTGTATCTTTTCATGTATCTGTTGGCCATTTGAAAAATGTCTAATCAAGTCCTTAGCCCATTTAAAAATTTTTTTTCATTTCATTTTATTTTATTTCTTTTCAGTGTTCCAAAGTTCATTGTTTATGCACCACACCCAGTGCTCCATGCAATACGTGCTCTTCTTAATACCCACCACCAGGCTCACCCAACCCTTTTTTTTTTTTTTTTTAGATTTTTTATTTTATTTATTTATTTGACAGACAGCACAAGTAGACGGAGAGGCAGGCAGAGAGAGAGGAGGAAGCAGGCTCCCCGACAAGCAGAGAGCCCGATGCGGGGCTCGATCCCAGGACCCTGAGATCATGACCTGAGCCGAAGGCAGAGGCTTAACCCACTGAGCCACCCAGGCGCCCCACCCAACCCATTTTTTAATTGGGTTATTAATTTAGCTGTTTTTTTTTACTATTGAGTTATAGGATTTCTTTATATATTTTGGAGATTTGGGGCGCCTGGGTGGCTCAGTTGTTAAGTGTCTGCCTTCTGCTTGGGTTATGATCCTGGGGTCCTGGGATCAAGTCCTGCATAGGGCTCCCTGCTCAGTGAGGAGCCTGGTTCTCCCTCTCCCACTCCCTCTGCTTGTATTCCCTCTCTGGCTGTCTCTCTCTGCCAAATGAATAAATAAAATCTTTAAAAAAATATATGTTTTGGAGATTTGCCCCTTATCAAATATCTAGTTTGCAAATATTTTCTCCCATTCCTTAGGTTGCCTTTTCACTCTGTTGATTGTTGCCTTTGTTATACAGAAGCCTTTTAGTTTAATGTAGTCCCACTTGTTTATTTTGTTTTTGATGCCTGTTCTTTTAGTGTCATTACCATGAAGTCATTGTTAAGACTAATGTCATGGTGTTATCTGCTATGTTTTCTTCTAGGAGTTTTAACAGTTTCGAGTCTTATATTTAAGTCATTAATCCATTTTGAGTTGATTTTTATGTATGGTATAAGATAAAGGTCCAACCAATTTCAATCTTTTACATGTGGATGTCCAGTTTGCCCAACAACATTGGGAAGACTATCCATTCCCCACTGTGTATTTTTGGCACATTAATTCAGTAAAGTTGCAGAATACAAAATTGAAATGTAAGTATCACTTGCATTTCTCTCTCTTTTTTAAAAAAGATTTATTCATTTGACAGAGATCACAAGTAGGCAGAGAGGCAGGCAGACAGAGAGAGAGGAGGAAGCAGGCTCCCTGCCGAGCAGAGAGCCCAATGTGGGGCTCGATCCCAGGACCCTGGGATCATGATCTGAGCCGAAGGCAGAGGCTTTAACCCACTGAGCCACCCGGGTGCCCTCTTTGTTTTTTTAAAAAGATTTATTTATTTGTCAGAGAGGGAGAGGGAGAGGGAGAGAGAGAGAGAGCAAGCAGGCACAAACAGGGAGAGTGGCAGGCAGAGGGAGAAGCAGACTCCCTGATGCAGGACCCTATCCTAGAACCCTGAAATCATGACCTGAGCTGAAGGCAGATGCTTAACCAACTGAGCCACCCAGGTGTCCCAAACAGTTGCATTTCCATATGCTAATGATGATGTATCTGAATAGGAAAATGGGAAAACAGTTCCATTTACAATAGCATCAAAAAATGAAACACTTAGGTATAAACTAAGGAGGTGACTTGTACACTGAAAACTACAAAATACTGATGAAAGAAATTGAAGATGCAAATAATTGGAAAGATATCACATGTTCATGGGCTGGAAGAATATTGCTAAAATGGCCATATTACCCAAAACAATCTACAGAGTCAATGTAATCCCTATCAAAATCCCAATGTGGGGGTGCCTTGGTGGCTCAGTTGGTTAATCGTCCAATTCTTGGTTTTGGCTCAGGTCGTGGGGTCCTGGGATTGAGCCCCATGTCAGGCTCTGTGCTAAGGGTTGAGTCTGCTTGGGATTCTCTCTCTTCCTCTGCCCTTCCCCCGACCCATGTATGCATTTTCTCTCTCAAATAAAAAAAAAACAAATCTTAAAAAAAAAAATTCCGATAGAATTTTTTACAGAAAAACAATCCTAAAATTCACATGAAACCACATAGGATCCTGAATAGTCAAAACAGTCTTAAGAAAAAACAAAGTTGAAGGCATTGTACTTCATCATTTCAAAATATATTATATTAAAACAGTATGATACTAGGGCACCTGGCTGGCTTAGTCGGTGGAGCATGTGACGCTTGGTCTCAGGATTGTGGGTTGGAGCCACACACTGGGTGTAGAGAGTGCTTTAAAATCTTTTTTTAAATAAAACCTTTAAAAAAAACCAGTATGGTATTGGCAGACAGACGTTAAGACTGATGGAACAGAATAAAGAGCCCAGAAACAAAAACAGTGATCAGTATTTTGTTGATCTTGTTTCAACTATCACTGAAGGATTTTAAACAGAGTTTATAAGAGTTGCATGATGAGGTTTGTATTTTAGAGAGATCTCTGATGGCAGTTTCCAGGCCAAATTGAAGGGGGTGAGACAGAGAGGAGAGAGTCAAGTGAGGATAGGGTCAAATTCCTTACTGCCTGCTGCCTTTTGAGCTCACTTCAGTAAAGTCCACCCTGCTTCCAAGCCTCAGGATCCATACTTGCCAGGCTCATCCATGGCCTCCCTTCCTGCTGTCAAATCCAGTGGTGAATTATCTTGCTGGACCTCCCAGTGGCATCTGACATAGTCACTCTGTCTTCCTTACCACCCTTGCTTCCCTTGGCTTCTGGGACACCAAGCTCTCCTGATTTATCTCTAATCTCCCCAGTCAGTCCTCTGTGCCTTCTGTGGTTTCCTCTTCCCTCCAACCTCTATAGAGTCTGGAGGTTGGAGAGCCCTGGGGCTTGGGCCTTTAACTGCCTCTTTGTGCTCTCTCACCTCCTCAAGGATCTCATTCAGTCTCAGGCCTTTAAACACTGTATCTGCAAGGACACCTGCTGCCTGAGCTTTCCTCCGGGTTCCAGACGGACTGATCCAGCTGCCTCCTGGCCAGCTCCCTTTGGAGGTCTAATAGGCCTGTCAAACTTAGCGTGTCCAAACTGAAGTCCTCCGGAGCTTTTCCGCCAATATCCCCCACATTCCTTAATGTCATCTCCATCTCCATCCTTCTAGTTGCTTGGGTGAAAGCCTTCACATCATCCTAACACCTAACACCTCTCACATGTCCACAGGCAGACTGCCCTGACCCACCAAGACCCCACCCATGATCGTCTCTACGATAAAGATCGATCTGACCTTCAGGGCCTATAGGCATGTGCCCACCCACTTTGCCCCACATTTTCCTAACAAATCTGCAAGTATTTTTGGCACTTTGGAGACAGTCTTTTGAGATGCTAACCCACTGTCTTCCTGGTTTTGGCCTCACTGAAATAAATTCATTTCTTGTTTCACTACTAGTCATTTCTCTGCCTTTGGATTTTATCAGTGGTGAGTGGCTGAGCCTGGTCTGTTTGGGACCTCTGGAGGGACATGCTCTTGGCAGCCCTGCACACCAGCAACAAGCATGGTGGGGCTGAAAACACTGGGACCCTGATCACCCTGTCCTGGCTGGTAAGGTGGTTCCACACTGGCAGAGGCAAGAGACCTGAGGCTACTGCCCCTCTCCCACCTAGCACCCCAGTCCCAAAATGGGGATTTCACTCAGAAGCAAGTCATTCATCTTACCCCAGCTCCATTCTTGGCTTGGAGATTTTTCCTTGGGGGAGAAGTAGTCACAAACAGACAGCTCTTAATCTCTTCCTGAAAGAGCTGACTTCATTGACAACAGAGGATGAGGACGTTCAAGCTTGAGAACATTCTCTGTAATGCCTTTTTTTTTTTTTTAGTAAACTTTACCCCCAACTTGGGGCTCAAATTCATGACCCTGAGATCAAGAGTCACTTGCTGTACAAATTAAGCCAGACAGGTGCCCTCAAAAACAGTGGTGCTTGTGGTGAAAAGGCATTGGGAGATAGATTCAGTGGAGATAGAAACTAAACTGCAGGCCAGTTAATCTGCTAGAGAAATGGGTAGGGAGACAGCTGTGAGAAGCCCTCTGGGGGTCAGAACAAATCTAACACTGACATCAGGATCCCTTCTCCAAAAGAACTCGAGTTGGATTGAGCTCATCTATCCAGCAATTTATGTCCCAGGGTATTGTTGGAAACAATAGAGCAATCATGCTGCAGTTAGTGGAGTTTAACATTTGGGCACAGTCAGGAAAAGAGGCAAGGAGAAAACCACTGTCATCTCAGGGTGACTGTGTGTATGCTCAAGGCCACACCCCCTTTAAAAAAAATATTTTATTTATTTATTTGACAGAGAGAGACAGCCAGAGAGGGAAGACAAGCAGGGGGAGTGGGAGAGGGAGAAGCAGGCTTCCCAATGAGCAGGGAGCCCCATGCGGGGCTCTATCCCAGCACCCTAGGATCATGACCTGAACCAAAGGCAGAAGCTTAACGACTGAGCCACCCTGACGCTGCAAGGCCACACCCCTTGAGGACCAACATAATGGGCTTAACACTGGTGTGTGTTTTGGTGGGGAGGAGATGGTAGTGGTAGCAAGAATAGATTTAAATAATCCAGCTAGGGGCGCCTGGGTGGCTCAGTGGGTTAAAGCCTCTGCCTTAGGCTCAGGTCATGATCCCAGGGTCCTGGGATTGAGCCCCACGTTGGGCTCTCTGCTCCGAGGAGAGCCTGCTTCCTCCTCTCTCTCTGCCTGCCTCTCTGCCTACTTGTGATCTCTGTCTGTCAAATAGATAAATAAAATCTTAAAAAAAAAAATAATCCAGCTAGTTACTATAAATAATAATAAACTTGAAAGAAGAGGTGGAGAACCTTTACCTAGAGTCAGTACACAGCCTGAAACATCCGGTTTCCAGGGTGCCTGGGTGGCCCAGTCGTTAAGCGTCTGCCTTTGGCTCACGTCATGCCCCGCATCAGGCTCCCTGCTCAGCAGGAAGCCTTCTTCTCCCTCTCCCACTCCCCCTGCTTGTGTTCCCTCTCTCACTGTCTCTCTGTCAAATAAATAAATAAAATCTTTTTTAAAAATTACATTACAAAATAACCAGTTTCCAACAAAAAAATTTTTGATATGCAAAGAAACAAAGTATAAACCATAGAGTAGGGGCAGGTCTTGGGGGCTATGGCAAAGCAGGTCACAAAAACTACCTGTGAGAATAACCAGATATCGTACTTCTTTTTCTTTCTTTTTTTTTTTAAGATTTTATTTCTTTGTCAGAGAGAGAGAGGGGACGAGAGAGAGCGAGCACAAGCAGTGAGAGCAGCAGGCAGAGGGAGAAGCAGGCTCCCCGCTGAGCAAGGAGCCTGATGTGGGACTTGATCCCAGGACCCTGGGATCATGACCTGAGCCGAAGGCAGATGCTTAAGCCACTGGGCCACCCAGGTGCCCCTCTTTTTCTTTCTTTCTTTCTCTTTTTTAGATTTTACTTATTTGAGAGAAAGAGCAAACACAAGCTTGGGGGAAGGGCAGAGGGAGAAGTAGACTCCTTGCTGAGCAGGAAGCCCAACTCAGGGCTGGATTCCAGGACTCTGAGATCATGACTTGAGCCAAAGGCAGCCGCTTAACCAACTGAGCCACCCAAGTGCCTCTACTAGATGTCATATTTAACAAAGACTTCAAAGTAGCCATTTTAGGGGTACCTGGCTGGCTCAGTCAGAAAAGCATGTGACTCTTGATCTCAGGGTTGTGAGTTCAAACCCCAGGTTGGATGTAGTGATTACTTAAATAAATAAAACTTAAGGGTGCCTGGGTGGCTCAGTGGGTTAAAGCCTCTGCCTTCGGCTCAGGTCATGATCCCAGGGTCCTGGGATCGAGCCCCACATTGGGCTCTCTGCTCCGTGCGGAGCCTGCTTCCTCCTCTCTCTCGCTGCTTAGTTGTGATCTCTGTCTGTCAAATAAATAATTTTGTCAAATAAATAAAATTTTTAAAATAAATAAATAAGTGAAACTTAAAAACAAAGTAACCATTTTAAACAGGTTCAAGAAAATAAAGGAAACCATGATTTAAGAAAGTAAGGTACAATGACGATGTCATTCAAGAGAATACAATAGATAGAAATTATACAAGAATAAGAACCAAATGGAAAATTCTAGAGTTGGAAAGTATAGTAACGGAAATGAAAAGTTCACTAGAGGGGCTTGTATTAGTTTGCTAGGGCTGCCATAACAAAATGCCACAGACTGGGTGGTTTAAGCACCCAGATATTTAAGCACCCAGATAAAAGTTATTTAAGCACCCAGATAAAACAGATATTTAAGCACCCAGGTAAAACAGATATTTATTTTCTCACAGTTCTGGAGGCTAGAAGTCCAATATCAAGGTGTCTGCAAGCTTGGTTACTTCTGAGGCCTCTCTCCCTGGCTTGCAGATGACCCCCCTTTCACTGTTCTTCACGTGGTCACTCCTCTGTGAACAGGTGCCCCTAGTGTTTCTTTTTGCACCCAATTTTCGCATCACTTAGATTGGATTAGGGCCTCAGTGACAAGATAGAGTCAAGCTCATCAGGCTGAAATCAAGTGACTTCAGTCACTAATTCAGATTAAGTCAGATCCATAGCAAAAACAAAGAACACAGGTAAAGAAAGGTACTAGTTACAGAAGGTCATTGAGAGGTTGTGACTGCTAGGTGACCTGCGAGCTACAGGAGCTGGACCCCAGCAACTAGAGTTGCTTCAGGCCCTCCCCTGTCCTTGGAATGTACATTCTGCCTACCGGTCCTACAGTAGGAGCCCTTTCTTTCAGAGATTTTATTTATTTATTTCATTTGTCAGAGAGAGAGAGAGAGCACAAGCAGCTTAACCGACTGAGCCACCCAGGCATCCCAGGAGAAGCCATTTTAAGGACACCGTCCTGAGACAGTAATGTGTTATTGAGACCATCTGGACTGGATCGGTGACTGATCCCTGTTAAGGCCTCTGTGTAAACATTTAATATTCTGGTGGGCAGGTGTGGAGATTTACTCATCTTGCAGCCATCCAAGACAAGTCTTGTAGATAAGTTCCCTTGCTTTGTAAAGCCACCACCTACCGATCTGGAGTGGTCTGCCTCTTTCTTTGGTCTCTCCTTGCCCTCTGTGTATGGGGGCCGATCTCAGATCTCATCCAGGGACCTCCCGAGGTTATGAACCAACAGTAATTATGTCATTATTAAAGACCATATAAATGCAAATTTCTTCCCTTTTCTTACCTTACCTGACTTAAATAGTAACTGACTAAAATAATCTGTATATAATGGTTGTTGGGCCTATAACATATAGAAATCTAATGCATTTGCCAATCACAGGGCAAAGGAGGGAAGTGGAGTGAAGATGTAGTGGGCTAACTAAATGACTTCATTTAACTCAAACTTACCAGAATAGAATCAGAAATGATAAACAAGGTTAATATAACAGAATGTATAAATATATATATACGCCTTCTTTCCTTTCTTCCCTAAGCTCCTTTAAAAGTCATAAAATTATATATACTATAACAATGTATTGTTAAGTCTGCAACATGTGTAGATGTAATATATTTTTTTAAGATTTTATTTATTTGACAGAGATCACAAGTATGCAGAGAGGCAGGCAGAGAGAGAGAGAGGGGTAAGCAGGCTCCCTGCTGAGCAGAGAGTCCAATGCGGGGCTCGATCTCAGGACCCTGGAATCATGACCTGAGCTGAAGGCAGAGGCTTTAACCCACTGAGCCACCCAGGCGCCCCTAGATGTAATATTTTTAATCATATCACTAAAAGGGGCAAAAGAGGGGCACCTGGGTGGCTCAGTCAGTCAAGCTTCTGCCTTTGGCTCAGGTCATAATCGCAGGGTCCCGGGATTGAGCCCCGTGTCGGGTTCCCTACTCAGTGGAGCCTGCTTGTCCCTCTCCCTCTGCTGTCCCCATGCTTGTGCTCTTTCCAAATTATTTGAGAGAGAAAGAGAGAGTGAGAGCATGTGCACGGGAGTGGGGGAAGGAGCAGAGGGAGAGGGGCAAGCAAACTCAAGCTGAGTACAGAGCCTGACACAGGGCCCGATGTGGGGCCCGATCCCAGGACCCCGAGATCATGACCTGAGCTGAAATAAAGTCAGTTGCCTAACCGACTGAGCCACCCAGGCGCCCCCCTGCATTACTCTTCTTTTTATTTATTTATTTATTTTAAAATTTATTTAATAGATCACAAGTAGGCAGAGAGGCAGAGAGAGAGAGAGGAGGAAGCGGGCTGTCCGCAGAGCAGAGAGCCCGATGCAGGGCTCGATCCCAGGACTCTGGGATCATGACCTGAGCCGAAGGCAGCGGCTTTAACCCACTGAGCCACCCAGGCGCCCCTGCATTACTCTTCTTACCTCATTTTAGAATTCTTTCCTTTTCCTTGAGTCCACTCCAGTTATACTTCTTCCTCGCTGTTCCTAGGACATGTCAGGCCCTGCTTCAGGGCCTTTGTGTTCTGTCTGGATGTGCTTCCAGACACCTGCTTCATTTCGGTCTCTGCTCCGTGTTCCCTTATCAGAAGAGACCCTCCTTGACCAACCTATGTAAATTAGCATTGCCCCACACCACTGTGCTCTTATTCCCTTACCTTGCTCTGTTGTTCTGATAGTACTTATCTCAATCTGGTATTGTTGATATATGTGTGTACAAATCTGTAACTGTATCTCATGTAAGTTCTGTGAGAGCGCGGACTTGTGCACTTGTTACGGCTCTAACACCACAGCTTACGTCAATGCCTGGCATACAGTGGGTGCTCAGAAGCTATTAGATGCATGTCCACCGCCTCCAGTCTAGTGCAGTCCACTGTCCTATCACCTGAACTAGTGCTCCAGGCTCCTAAACGATCTCCCTGTCTCATTTCTGATTCCCTCAATCTGTTCTCCACACTGCAGAATTCTCTCTTTAAAATTCAGATCGGATCATCTCTCTTTCTTTCTTCAAACCCTTTGATGGCATCCCTTTGCCCTTTGGATAAAGCCCAAAGTCCTTAACATGACTTGCAAGGTGCCTGCTCTTTGGCCCGCTTACCTGACCACCTTGTTTGTTTCCTGCGGCCATGCTGGACTGCTTGGAATTCTCCGTTGAAGCCAGTCACTCCCGTCAGGTCCTTAGTATGTATGTACTTATACCTCTGCCTGGGACACTCTTTCTTCTGCTCCCCTTGCAGGTCTCAGTTTGAGGGTTATTTCTAGGGGAGCCTTTGCTGACCTCTCAGATGAGGTTGGCTTCTTCATTGTCTGCTGCAATCTTAGCACTGTTGGCATGCTTGCTTTTTTCCCCACATGCTTAAAAAAACCTTAAGAACAAAAGTTTAGTTTCTATGAAATGAAATTGTACCATTTAATTAAAAGTGATAAAAAGTAGTTGGCTGTGGGGCTCCTGGGTGGCTCAGTCGGTTAAGCCTCTGCCTTCAGCTCAGATCATGATCTCAGAGTCCTGGGATCGAGCCCCACGTTGGGCTCCTTGGTCAGTGGGGAGCCTGCTTTTCCCTCTCCCTCTCCTACAACCCCTGCTTATGCTGTCTCTCTCTCAAAAAAATAAAGTCTTAAAAAATAGTTGACTTTAAAAAAGGTAATCATAAACTTGTAAATATGAAAAATATTTTGAATACATTATTGATGTGTGTGCTTTTGTGGTTATAGTTCCTTTTTTATTTTTATATTTTTAAAAGATTTTATTTACCTACTTGTCAGAAAGTGTGGAAGGCAGAGGGAGAAGCAGGTTCCCTGCTGAGCAAGGAGCCTGATGCAGGACCCTATCTATCCCAGGACCCTCAGATCGTGACCTGAGCCACCCAGGTGTCCTGGTCCCTCTTTTTTTTAAAAAAAGATTTATTTACTTTTATGGTTGGTGGGGGGGAGAAAAAGAGAGAGTAGGGGGAGGGCCAGAGGGAGAGGGAGAGAGAGAATCCAAGCAGACTCCCCACTGAGCTCAGAGCATGACACAGGGCTAGATCCCAGGACCCCAATTATGACCTGAGCTGATTATCAAGAGTCAGATGCCCAGCTGACTGCCTTTGGCTCAGGTCATGATCCTGGAGTCCTAGAATGAAGTTCCGTATCAGACTCCCCAACAGCAGGAAGTCTGCTTCTCCCCTGACCCTCCCTCTCCCATGCTCTCTCCCACTCAAATAAATAAATAAAATCTTAAGAAAAAAAAAAGAATCTGTTAAATGTCTGTTGAATGAATCTAAGAATAATGCTCATTTGCATATATCTTGTATACTTTTTAAAAAATCCTGTATACTCCTTTTTTTAAAGATTTTATTTATTTGATAGACAGAGATCACAAATAGGCAGAGAGGCAGAGAGAGAGAGAGGAGGAAGCAGGCTGTCCGCAGAGCAGAGAGCCCGATGCGGGGCTCGATCCCATGACCCTGGGATCATGACCCGAGCTGAGGGCAGCGGCTTTAACCCACTGAGCCACCCAGGTGCCCCTAAAATCCTGTATACTCTTAAGATTCAGAGGCAGGTATTAAAACATCTGGAGCTGGGGCGCCTGGGTGGCTTAGTTGGTTAAGCGTCTGCCTTTGACTCAGGTCATGATCTCAGGGTCCTGGGATAGAGCCCCACATCAAGTTCTGAGCAGGGAGCCTGCTTCTTCCTCTTCCTCTGCTGCTCCCTCTGCTTATGCTCTTTTCTCTGTCAAATAAATAAATAAAATCTTTAAAAAAATTTTTTTAAAATGTGGAGTAGTAGGCAAAGGTCAGCTTTCTTCTATTCTTTCTCTCAGCTCTTGACGACTAACTGCTTGATCTGTGCCTTCAGTCCCATCCCTTGTCAGTTCTGGAGCTTAGTCTCCAGCTGCATTCTTTCCCTTTCATCTTTTTCTCCTGAGCCATTTCCAACATAAATTCTCAGAAACAGGGAAAAAAAAACCCAACACACTATTTTGCACCTCATCGATGGATTTTTTCATGACACTTTTTAGAACACTTCCTTCCTTTGCCTTCTGTGGCAGTGTGCTCTCCTACTTCTCTGTGTCTCTATGTCCTGTTTCCTCTTTGGCTGCTGCTTTGTCCCATTCCTTAAGTTGTTTCCCGGGTGACGCTTTCTTTAAGGGCTTTCCCAATAGGCCCCTCATATAGCCCCACTGTACTTGATACATTCTCTTATAAAATGTATCCCTTTGTGTCGAGTAAATTGATGATACTGAATTCCCTCGAGGCTGGGATTGGCTTAACCCTAAGAGGTCAACCCAGTGCACTTTTTCCCTTGTACTCATCACATCTGTCTCTGTTGTTGTGTTTTTTTTTTTTATAGATATATTTATTTATTTGGGGGTGGGGGCAGAGGGAGAGAATCTCAAGCAGACTTCCCACTGAGCATGGAGCCTGACATGGGGCTCCATCTCACAGCCCTGAGATCATGACCTGAGCCAAAGTCAAGAGTCCCATGCTTATGGGGCGCCTGGGTGGCTCAGTGGGTTAAAGCCTCTGCTTTCTGCTCGGGTCATGATCCCAGGGTCCTGGGATGGAGGCCTGCATCCGGCTCTCTGCTCTGCAGGGAGCCTGCTTCCTCCTCTCTCTCCCTGCCTGCCTCTCTTGCCTGTTTGTAATCTCTGTCTGTCAAATAAATAAATAAAATCTTAAAAAAAAAAAAAAAGAGTCTGACGCTTAACCAACTGAGTCTCCCAGGCACCCCACACCTGTCATTGTTTAATGTCTAGCTCCAGAAGACAGGGGTTGGGTCTGTCTTGTTTGCTAATATCCCCTATGCCAAGCACAGTGCCTGATACAGTAGGTATCAAGGAATACATTTGAATGGATTAATGCGTGTGAATTTAAAAACTCTAACCCACAACTAATTACTGCATCTGTTTTCTGGGATCAGCACAAATACTAAGCATCAGTGAAAATTTATTCATCATTTGGTCTAATTGGTCCCCATGCCTCTTATCTTCAGGAGACACGGATCCAGTTTCTGAAAAGGGACAGAGAAAAAGATTGCATCTATATTATTGTTATGAAAGCATTTGCCAATATGTGTGGTGCGGAAAATTAGAAAACGCTGTAATATAGGGCTGTAATAGGGAACCAAGATGGACTCTAGAGTACATCTTCTTGTAATCTATCCAATAGCCTGCAACAACAGTAACATTAAAAAAAAAAAGTCTGATTGTGTTCCCCTCCCCAAACCTCTGCTATCTTATGACCTACAGAATATAATCAAACCTCCTCAACCTGGATTCGAGGCTTTGGCCCCAATACTCCTTTCCAGACCTCTCTGGGTTTATTTGTTTATTGTATGCCAAGCACTGAGTTAGTCACTGAGGACTTTCCAAACTAGCTGGGAAGACGGGTACATAGATTAACATGATCAGCTCTATTACAGTCTGTGAGAACACAGATAATTTTAGACAGTGGATTATAAAATGTTAGTTTTTTGTTCTCTGAACTTGGTTTACAAGTTCAGCCTTGAACTGCAGTGTCCAATAGTGGCTACTAGCCGCATTTCAGGTACTCAACTGCCCCCTGAAGCTAGTGGCTATCCTACCTGACAGCACAGCATAAGCCATTTCAATCATTTGTGGAAAGGGGGTTACCTACAGTAGCTTATTTTTTCTTAAATATTTTATTTATTTGAAAGAGAGCGAGATTGAGAGAATATGTTGGGGAAGGGGCAGAGGGAGAAGCAGGGAGCCCACCATGGGACTGGATCCCACCACCCTGGGATCATGACCTGAGCGGAAGGCACGGGTTTAACTGACTGAGCCACCCAGGCGCCCACCTGTGGTGCTTTAAGAGAGCAAGGACCATTTCCCATACCTGCACTCTGGTGCTAGCCACCAGCTCCCCCACCCAATTCTCCCACTCACACCCCACCCTCCAAACACACAGCCTGGCTGGGGCAGATTTTGTGTAGTACAGGCTTCCAGTAGAGCTCATGCACGGAGGTACTTTTGTAAACTACTAAGTGATACAGAAACGTGATATAATAGGTTCAGTTCTTGCTTTCATTAGTTTTACTTCAAATGAATTCTAGCTCCTTTCTCGAACTTCTCCCATCCCCGGAATTTACGCCAAAGGTCTCTGAAAAGTTATGTCACACCCAGGCAGCATATATAACGGGTTAAAATCCGGACTGAACCTACCTCGAGGCTTTTATAAGCCATCCATCCAGGACCCTATTTCACCACCCGACTTTTCCTTTCACTGTCCCTAGAAAGGAAGGACACGACGAATTAAGATTTCCAAACAACAAAAGATTTATTTTGAGGTGTGAGACTAATAGGGAAACTAAGTGATGGGGATTGGACTCTCATCGGGGTCTTCTGGGAAACTGGAAGCACCACCCTCTTCTGCAGCTCGATGCTTCTCCAATTTAGCAATCAATTCTTTCGCTGGATTGAAGACGCCATTGGTCTGCTGGTCACAGACATAGCAGCGAGGGGTGGTGCGGAAATGCTGCAGTGCACAGCTCTCGCAGAAATAATGCCTGCACTTGGTGACAACTGGATTCCGGAAGGTCTGGCGACAGATGAAACACTTGAATGGTATTTCCTCATCATCGCTTCCCACTTCATAGTTTTCGTCCTCATAGACACCATAGCGACCCTCATCAAGCTCACGTTCGATCTGCCACCCATGCTTGTAATCTGAACGGTCATGGAGGAACTTACAGCTGTCTCCGAAGCCGCAAAAGCCAGTCTCCTTGTAGTCCTTACAAATGTCGGGCTGGTAATCCCAGCGCACGGTGGCACGTAGATGCTCGGGAGCTCGGATGGGGCCCTTCCTCACCATCCCGGAGGAAGCATTGCCCATAGACGTATCCTTGGGCTTCATGAATTTCTGGTAATTATTGATTCCCCGATAGATCTTGTCATCTTCCTTGCCCCTCAGCTCCTCCTGGATCTTCTGGCTGCGCTCAAAGATGGCTTGTGCGTCACGCTCCTTCTCTGTGTCTAGCTCGTAGACAGCAGTCGCCCCCATATCCTCTGGTCCCACGGGTTTCGCCGAGCGGGTGGACTTGTACACCACGCCAAGACTCTCGGGCTCCTTCTCCTCCTCCTCCTCCTCCTCGCTGCTCAAGTTGCCGTAAGCCGCCTTTTGTTTACCACTGCCACGAGTCTTCTGTATCATCGGATTGTGGATCGCCCGCTTCTTCTCCGGGCGAACCACAGTGCTGCCTTCGTCACTGCTGCTGCTGTTGCTGTCCCCGGGCTCCGGGTCGCAGACCGGGCGCTTCCTGCGGCCCGCAGCCCCTTTTCGCCCACCCGGCTTTTTGAAGAGGAAGGTGCACACCTGGTCTGCCGTCTTGGCCGGAGAAAGTTGCTCTGCCATTTTAGAGTCCGCAGCTCCGGAAGGCTATGGCGTGCTGGGCCTCGCGGGGCCTCTTCACGTCACCGCCCGTCGCGCGCCCGGCAGCCAGTCGGAGCGAAATGGGCTGCCCCAAGCCGAATGCGGGCGTCCGCGGGGGCGAGGATGCGAGCGCGCGCCGCCCCTGAGCCCTGCCGGCCCCCGTCGCTTCCTCTCGAGGCGTGCGGGGCCCCGCCCCGCCGGCAGGCTGCCGCGGAGCCTACTGGGAAGGGGCTGAGGCCGGGTCACCTTTAACCGGGCCGGGAAGAAGGGTTTTGGCCCTGGCCACCGCGGTGCGATGTGGTTCGAGATCCTGCCTGGGCTCGGCGTCATGGCCGTGTGCTTGGTCATCCCCGGCATAGCCACGGCGCACATCCACAGGTTCACCAACGGGGGCAAGGTAAGGCGGCCTCTCCCGCGCGACGGCTGACTTCGCGGACGGGCGGTGGGAGGCCACTGGGGTCCGGAGCCGCTCTCCGACCTGCGGGACACCAGGCATGCACCCGCCTTCTTCTGGTTGCCTAAAAGCAGAGGCTTGCGGAAAGAAACCCGACGGAAACCCCGTTCTGCTCTAGCAAGGAGCAGCTAGTTGTTGGGTGGAGTGGCCAAGACGGCGTTGTAAGTTCGGGGGCTGGAAAGGTAGATGAGAAAGGTGGGTCCGAACTCCTGAGCCTCGCTTTAGTCTTGCCTCCACTCCCTCGGATCTCTAATCTTTTGATTGTAGTTTCCCGCGTCCGCATCTTGGTACCTTCTCGGTTTTTAACCTCTCTGCCCTTAATTAGGTTTTTACTTTGACATTTTTTATCCCCCCACCTCACCCCGCCTATTCCCAAGCCTTGAGGAATTTACCGCAAGATCCTGCTTTTCACATCAGGATTTCATTTTCCTCTCATCCAAGCCCTTCACGTTATCTCTAGAGCACAGGGCATAATGTATTTGCTTTCTGGTTTTGTGATTGTTCTTCACGTGTGATCTGCCGCTGTTGTTTCTTCTCTTTGAGGTCCCAAATGGAAACAAGTAGTCAGGTCTTTAAAATAAGGGATGTGGGGGAAGGGAAGGAGGAAAGGAAAAAGAAAACCCAGATGCTGGTTAAAATAGAAAGTGTAAGAATTCATAGTTACCATCTCAATTTTGAAGCTTAATGGTCCGATTTGATTTAGGATCTGGTCTTAATTTGGTTTTTGTTTCAGTGATGATTCCATTTTCCTAGAATGCCACTTAATAAGTTCTGATAGCCGTCTGTTATAATAGAGTCACTCATCCTCATAAACATTGTGCGATAATGATTTCTTTTAATTGTAGGAAAAAAGGGTTGCCTATTATCCATATCAGTGGAGTTTGATGCAAAGAGATAGGCGCATCTCTGGAGTTGATCGTTACTATGTGTCGAAGGTAAGATGGCTCTGATACTAGACATCCTCGAGGTTGAGATGGGTTCTGGTTATGTTTTGCCAAATGTCTTAACAGTGCTAATTGAATTTGAATTGTCTGGTCTGCTGGCCAAGTTGAGGTTGAGCAGCCTTTCAGAGATTTAATAATCATTTGTATTTTTATTCGGTGGATTGTCTGCTTGTGTGCTTTGCTTGTTTGTTTGTTTTTATGGGGGTTCTTTATACGTTATGGTTATTAATCTTTTGTCTGTTTTATATGTGGCAGATCATTTTTTACCAGTCTGTCTTCTTCACTTTATGAAGTCTTCCATCAGTTTTTGTGATGTTCATTTTATCATATTTTGTCATTAAGGATTTTGAGTTTTATGTCTTGCTTACAAATGACTTTCCTACCCAGGATTATAAATAAATTTTTAAAATTTCTCCAAATATTCTTTTTTTCTTAAACGTTTAATGAAGATTTTATTTATTTATTGGACAGACATCCGTATCTCCGTATTTCTCCGTAGAGATCACAAGTAGGCAGAGAGGCAGGCAGAGGGGGTGGGGGGGAAGCAGACTCCCTGTTGAGTAGAAAGCCCGATGCAGGGCTCGATCCCAGGACTCTGAGATCATGACCTGAGCCGAAGGCAGAGGCTTAACCCACTGAGCCACCCAGGCGCCCCTCCATTTTTTATTTAAAATACCATTCGAGTGAACTAAATTTCTGTATACACATGGTCCTGTTTCACGTATACACCCTTTAATACTTCATGAGTTTGCCGGTTCGTGCACCCAGTACCATATGTAAAGAATTACCGTAATTGTGCATTTGAGTGAATCCTGTGGAATTGCTGTTTTTGTAGGTCAGATATAGGCAAGCAGGAACATTTTCATATGATTAAACCCGGTAGTATGTTCTTAGATCTTGCAGGAGTTCGTCTCCATTATTCTTTAAAAAAAAAAAAATTAGTTTTTAATATTTTCTCCTTGCTCGTTTATTCTTCACAGTGAACCTAGGTTAATACTCATTTCATTTTATAGATGAGAAAACAGGGTCAGAGTGGTTCAGTAACACTGTAAGGACTCAGCCTAGGCGATCTGCCTGTCAGTAGGCGCCCTTTGAGAAACTGACGAACAGGGCGATAGAGGTCTACTCTACTAAGGCAGGATTTCCCAGTGTGGTCCAAGAGTGGCACAGTCAGTGGGTGCACGAGACGAAGTGAAGGTTCCTGATTAGAATTTTTTTTAAATATTTTATTTATTTGGCAGACAGATCACAAGTAGGCAGAGAGGCAGGCAGAGGGAGAGACAGAGGAGGAAGCAGGCTCCCTGCTGAGCAGAGAGCCCGATGTGGGGCTCGATCCCAGGACCCTGGGATCGTGACCTGAGCCAAAGGCAGAGGCCTTAACCCACTGAGCCACCCAGGCGCCCCTCTCGATTAGAATTTCTGCAGGGAGGCTCCTAGGTGGTTCTGCCTGCGATAGTAAGCGGACTACCTGGACTGTGTTACTTAACGCTTGGCAGAAATGTCGCCCCTGACTGATCTTTTACTCTCCAGTTTCTGAAGTATTTGGCCATGAGCTAAGAAAGAGTGGGTCTTCTGAATAAACAGTGCCACGCTTACAGGGCAAGAGTTCTGGACCTGGGGGGTCCCTGACCTTGAATTCTGGCCCTGCCACTTCCTTGCTGACTTAAGCAAGAGCCTTTTAAGCTAAGTCTCCATTTGTTCATCTGTAAAAAAGTAGAATGAGGTTAATGGTCTCTTCCTTGTGTTGGCTGTTACTGTTTTTTCTTTTTTTTTCTTTTACGATTTTTATTTATTTATTTGACAGACAGAGATCACAAGTAGGCAGAGAGGTAGGCAGAAAGGGCGGGGAGGCAGGCTCCCCGCTGAGCAGAGAGCCCTATGTGGGGCTCGATCCGAGGACCATGGGATCATGACCTGAGCCGAAGGCAGAGGCTTTACCCCACTGAACCACCCAGACGACCCGGCTGTTACTGTTTTGTAATGATTTGACCCGATTGTCCTAACTCTCTGAAGGATCCAGATGGTCACTGGTTTTCCTCCTGATGGGCGGGGCACTTCTCGTATAAAGTGATGTTTGCTGCTGTCAGAAAATGGAAACGAGAAATCATTATATCCTTTGTACTTCAGTGATTAGAAAATTCAGTTCAGCTTATTGTTGCATTGAGAGAAAGCTGGGGTGTGTGGGTACGTCCTTAATAACAGAGCATGCCGCTGCCGCCGGAGAGTACCCGCGTGCCTCGTGGTGCGTGCGGATGCCGGGTGTTAGCGCACATCGAGGGTTTGGGGCAGCCCCGTGTGGATCGAGTCTGTGGGCGCCATTTGCCCGCCAGGATTTGCTCACTTTGTGTCTGCGTCGCGTTTGGGTAGTTTTCAAACTATTTCAAACTTTGTTACCGTTAACATTTGTCATGGTGATCTGCAATCCGTGCTTACGACTCACAGAGAACTCAGATGGTGGTTCCTGGTTTTTAGCACTAAGGTATTTTGAAATTAAGGTGTGCACATTGGTTTGCAGACGTGTGCTGTTGCACACTGAACAGACCGCACTGTCGAGCAAACGGGACTTTTCTGTGCACCCTGCAACCAGACCTGTTCCTTCTGCTCACCGTACCGCAGCGGTCTGGAGCTGACTCGCGTCCCTGAGGCATGCCTGCGTGTGTACACTTGTGGCCGCAACGGAATTCTCACATTTCCCTTTTGGTCCTGTTTTTCAGGGTTTGGAGAATATTGATTAAGGAAGCATTTTCCTGATGGATGAAAAATAACTCAGTCATGCTCATCTAGCCCTTCTAAAGGTTATGCAGTGTATTAACAGAGTGCATAATAAAAACCAAAAAGTAAAATCAAAGGCTTTCTTGACTTTTTTTTTTTTTAACAGTGCTACACAGGCTCAAACAATCTACCCAATGGAGCTCTATCACCTTAAAAAAAACTAGGAGGCAGCTGAGGCTTAGAATTATAGCTAGAATGTGCAGCAAGCACCTGTCCCTGTGCCCACTGCCCAGCCTGTCATACGTGGTAGTTATTACTGTTGGGATATATATATATGTGTGTGTGTATATATATATATATATATATACATGTGTGTGTATATGTGTGTATATATATATATATATATATATACACACAATTTGTTGTAACAAAATATACTGTTGGAATATTTAAAAAGACATTTCAGGGGGGCCTGGGTGGCTGAGTGAAGCGGCTGCCTTTGGCTTGGGCAGGTGGTGATCTCAGCGCGTCCTGGGATCGAGCCCCACCTCAGGCTCCCTGCTCAGTGGGGAGCCTGCTTCTCCCTCTCCCTCTGCCACTCCTCCAACTCCAACTTGTGCTTTCTCACTCTCACTCTCTCTCAAATAAATAAATAAAATCTTAAAAAAAAATAAGAAAGATCATTCCTTTTGAGATTGCTAGGAGAATACAGAAAAAGTAGTACTTTTTTTTCTCCTGTAGTTCCTT
Organism: Taxidea taxus jeffersonii; assembly: GCA_003697995.1. Lineage (NCBI taxonomy): Eukaryota > Metazoa > Chordata > Mammalia > Carnivora > Mustelidae > Taxidea > Taxidea taxus. Next base: position 39,004 of record ML095767.1, on the reverse strand, counting down.
TCTTGAGTGCTTCCTATTGTGTTAAATTCCAGGTAGAATGCTTTTATTTTATTTTTTTAAGTTTTTATTCTTTTGAGTGATCCCTACACCCAACCTGGGGACTGGAACCCTGAGATCAAGAGTCTTGCGCTCCTCCCACTGAGCCAGCCAGGCCCCCCAGGTGGAATGCTTTTAAAACAGATTGCATCTTCAACATTCAGGCGTTCTGCACCTAACAGCTAGGATGCGCGGAAGTGTTGATTTTCGTTTCTGTGGAGAGCAGCGACTGCAACCACCATTTCACTCAAATGTGCATACTGACCACTTGAAATAAAGAGTTGCATGTTCACCCCTAAAGGTAACCCAACAGTACAAAGATCTGAAAAGAGGTAACTCCCAGAGAGGGGAATCCTGCTGTGGGTGTAGACCAACCCCCCAAGGTGATCACAGGCCCTCCAGGTGAGAAAACTCAATTGTTTTTCATCTCCCATCTTGGACCCATTTTAACCTTCCATGTGCTGTTGACCTTGAACCCTGCGCCGGGTGCTTTCCATTGAACTTGGGCGGCAGGGTATGGCCTACAAAGGAGGCAGGCGATGGTCACACTGGGAACGTGACCCTCTGGCGGGCCACCCTGTGATGAAGCTGCTGAAGGAGAGCCACGGTCACGATGACAAACGTCACAGGGCTCTGGTCCACACTTAGCTGCGCACGGGCCTCAGCCCACGGTTACGAGACTCGCTCCGGGATGGGAGAGGGCAGGTGGCGCGGACAGGCCTGTGGAAACGGGGACGACTGAGCCATGGCTAAGGCTCTGGGGTTGTGGGTCTGTCACCTGTCTGCCGTGCCTCTAGCCAGGGATCAGCCACTAAGCTTACCTCCTTAGCTGGATTCAGGCCTGGCTCTGAAGGGCCGCGACCCGACAGGTGGTGATCGGTCGGTCAGGCTCTGCACCTGAGGCTGGATCCTTCCCCTCCTGTTTCTGTGGCACCTGCTGTGAAATTCAGCCTCATTATTACCCCCTGCTGCCAGCGAGTGAACCCCATGAAAACCCAGCACCTAGGAGATTGTAGTGGTGGTTTATAGCCTGCATTTCTCTTGATTTTTTGCAAGTGCCATCAGCCAGAAGCATTTTCTTAGAGCAGCTCTGACAGAGGTGGGCTGGCCACTGACTCCCGCCCGTGCACCCCTGATCTACAGGTCACTTGCTCTTAGACTGAAATGATGTGGGGCGCCTGAATGGCCCAGTCGGTGGACTCCAACTCTTGATTTCTGCTCAGACCCTGA
>ML095767.1:20743-37638 GCA_003697995.1 Taxidea taxus jeffersonii | reverse complement strand
AGGAAGAGGGAGAAGCAGGCTCCCTGCCGAGCAAGGAGCCGGATGTGGGACTCGATCCCAGGAAGCTGGGATCATGACCTGAGCCGAAGGCAGCCGCTTAACCAACTGAGCCACCCAGATGCCCCGTCACCATCTTTTTTTAAAAAGATTTTATTTATTTGTCAGAGAGAGCACAAGCAGAGGGAACAGCAGGCAGAGGGAGAAGCAGGCTCCCCATGAGCAAGGATCCTGATGTAGGACTCCATCCCAGGACCCTGGGATCATGACTTGAGCCAAAGGCAGACGCTTAACTGACTGAGCCACCCAGGCTTCTATATTCACTCTTGTTAATTTTTTAAATACTGTATTCACATAGCTCCCAACATCTAACAATATAAGGTATTGAGTGAAAAGGCTTGCTCTGATCCCTGGCCCAGCACCTCCCCATGGTCACGCCATCCCGAAGGGCTCTTCGTGGGTGCATAAACACAAACACTTGTTCTTCTGTCTTCCAGCAAGGTAACGTGACACAGTTTTTGTCACTTGTTTGGAAGAATGGTTCTTGTTTGGAACAATATCTACAAGGCTGCTGCAGTTATTTCCAGGGTCCAGTGAAATAGTCAATAGGAAAAGCCTTTGAAAAAGGTTAGAGGAAAGCCATACACATTCAAGAGGGGGAGGAAGACCATGGTCCCGCCCTTACGGAAGCATTTTTTTAAAAGATTTTATTTATTCATTTGAGAGAGAGCACAAGTAGGGGGAGCGAGAAAGGGGAGAAGCAGACTCCTCACTGAGCAGGGAGCCCGACGGGGAGCTCAATCCCAGGACCTGGGGATCACGATCTGAGCCAAAGGCAAATGTCCAACCATCTGAGCCTCCCAGGCACTCTTGGGAAGCAGTTTTAAACGGACTATTTATGAAAAAACATTCTGGACTCAGCAATCCAGTTTCTAAGGACCCTTAGGCATTCAGTCCAAAATCTGATTCCCCAGATGAGGAAACAAAGGTGAGTCACTTAGCTAGCTAGTGGCAGAAGTGGGACTAGACTCCTGGTGTTTTGACTCCCAAGCCAGTGTACTTTTAACTGTTCTTTGGGATTCAGTAAACACTGCTGAGTAAATGCTACCCGCCAGGGGCGCCTGGGGGGCTCAGGTCAGAATCCCGGGGTCCTGGAGCCTATTTCTCCCTCTCCCCCTGCTTGTGTGCTCTCTCGTTCTCAAATAAACAAACAAATCTTTAAAAAGGGAAGGGAAAAAAAGGCTACACACCAGGCGCTGTGCCTCGGATTTGAGTTAGACCCAGCCTTGCCCTTCAGGAACTCACAGCAGGGGTGAAACAGTTCAGGACCGGATGGGGTGCGGAGTGCTAGGAACAGAAGTTTGCAGAAGGTGCGGGGAGCTAGACGGAGGGGCTGACTCAGTGGGGGCGGGGGGGGGGGGGGAGGGGGGGGGGGGGGGGGAAGGGAAAAGGCTTAGGGTAAGCTCCCAGGTGATGCCCACACCAAGCCGAGTCTCGGAGGTTGGGTAGGATTTACGAGCTCAACTACCGAGGGGGGACCCCGCACGCAGAGAAAACGGCTCGGCTGGGGGCACAGCCTAGCACGGCTGTGCCGGAGAGACCTACGAGAAGGGGTGGCGAACTAGAGCCAAGGGGGAGGCGGCAAGGAGGGGGGAAGAGTGACCGGAGAGGCCGGCAGGACCCAGAACCCGAAGGGCCTGGCCTATCTCCCTCAGGGCGCTGGACTCGCTCCTGGGGTATCAGCGAGCCTCCGAAGGGCAGGAAGCGGGCATGCGACGGTGACAGGCACAACCCTGCCCCGCTGCTCCGCGGAGCACGGACCGAAAGCCAGGACTATTCTTGCAGAGTCTAGCCACTTTTCATGGGGTGCTACTGCCACCTAGTGGGTAGAGGCCGGCGATGCTTCTGATGCCCAACCAGCGGACCCAGGACAGTTTGTTTTCGGAAGAGAGGATGTGTGATGCAGAGACTCGGGGTGCCCTGCTGGGAGGACCAGCGCCTGGGGGCGGCCCCGCCACCTGGGGGCTGTGTGACCTTAGGCAAGTCGCTGCACTGCTCTGAGCCTCAGGTCTCCCGTCTCTCAAGTGAGGCAGGTATGTGCCCTGCACGGGTCCCTGGGGCTTGGAGACGGCCAGGAAGTCATGTGGTGAGGTGGTCTGTAACTACAGCCCGTGCACGTGCACGTGGGAGGGACCGTTGCTGGCACTGCAAGCACCCCCTGAAGAGCCGTCCAGTCCACTCCTCGGTTGCCAAAGTGATGTCGGCGCACCCTCAGGCCCAGCGCATGAGCAAGTGCAGCGGCCCGGGGTTCCCTCCTGGAATGAATGATCACAATGAAGGTATCCCCAGAGCACTGTGATCCAAGACAACAGACACTGATTGCTCTGAAGGTGTTTTCTGAGAGCAGAGAGCACAATCCGGCCTAATGCCACGGTGAGAACCAAGTGCCACCTTGCCCCTCCGGGCAGCTGCCACCTGCCCCCTTCTACGGGAAGGTGATGAGTGGACGGGATTGAAGCCGGCGACCTCAACAGGAAGCTTCTGAATGAGGACAGGGAATAGGGGCTGAGAGCTGGCGTCACTTGCTTTTCAAGATTTCCTCTCACCCTGATAACTTTCGTGATAATTTTCATGACCCAAGAACACAAATTACTGTACTTTTGTGGGCACAAGACACATGAAACAGAGTTTCTTCTTCCTAGGTATGTCGATGTGGACTTTCAGGGCGTGCTCTTCCTTTCTTTTTTTAGTTTTATTTATTAGAGAGAGAGCCTGAGCAGGGCCGGAGGAGAGGGAGAAGCAGACTCCTTGCTGAGCAGGGAGCCAGCCCTATGCGGGGCTTGATCCCAGGACCTTGGGATCAGGACCTGAGCCGAAGGCAGACGCTTAACCAACTAAGCCACCCAGGTATCCCACTGGAACACATTTTGTGTCTTCTGTTGCCTTGTTTCTTGGCAGATCTTCCTCAGTCCAGAAACCGTGAAGAAACCAGTTATTACCTATGGGCCAGGTAATAAAGTTTACAAACAAGTAAGCAATTTCAATGGTGATCCCAAAGAACTACAATCCCAAAGACAACAGGAAAAGGGAAAGACAGCGGAAACACTGAGCATTATAGCCCCAAGGAAACAAAAATCTTTCCCATGTATTTAAGGGTTTCTTTGGTACCCCTTGCCCAGGCCCCCCGCCTGTGCGCCACCTACATGTGGCTGGGAATGTCTGTTTCATTCCACCCAGACTTTTCCTTCTGGGCCTAATACCCTTGGCTTCCGGAGGCCAGAAAATAGGGCGTCCCCCAGAAGCCCCCCTCTCCTCTTTTACCTGTAAGAGCCCCGTCTTGGGGGGTGGGGTGGCTCAGTTCTCCCGGGCAACCCTGGAATTTGCATCTGGGGCCTGGAAGTGCTTCTGAGTGGGGATGAGAATCAGGGCAGCACTGGCAAAAGTCCAGCTACCCAGGAACAGCTCTGCCACTGGGTTTTTGTTCTGAGTGACCCACTGTTCAAGGAGGCACTCACCCTGTGGCAGACTTGTGTGCTCAGGGATGGCTGGAACGTTCTGAGAGGACTTCAGGACAGTATGACTTTCGGGAACCTGCCCACCTGGGACGGGCCAGCATTGGACTCCGGTCCCGGGCCTTTACTGCTGGAGGACAGACCTCAGCCTGGAGGAGTCCTCGGGCTCCTGCCTCCTCACGCTCCTGAGAGCCTGGTGGCCTCTCAGACCTAGAGCGCCATCATACAGCTCTGCTTGCTTAGAGCCTGCCCGACCCCGACAGGCCTTGCTATCTTTGACTTGCTCATTCTCTCTTTGGGGGGCTTTCCTTAGCTTCCCAACTAGGCCAAATGCGCGGAGGGAGGCTGGGGGCCTTGTCCTCCCTGCACCTTCACTTGCCCACAGTGCCGGCCGCCCGTGCGCATCGCGGGGCCTTAAAAGCTCGGTGCAGGCTCTGCCTCACCCTGACCGGAGAGGGTCAGCGCTCAGCCCGGGCTCTGGGGAGGAGAGCCGAGCGCCCTGCCAGGGAGGGAGGAGGGCAGGGTAAGCAGATAAACCAGGTGGGCAGCAGGGGAGGGAGAGGGAATGAAAACGACTGAGGGGACATGGAAGGCAAGAGTCCGATTCAGGGCCCAGGGTGTGGGCTCCCCCGCAGCGAGGTGCCTTCCCCTCTCCCCAGCGGGGCCGCCTCGGAAGGCCGCATGCGCACTGCGCGGCCTGTCCCTCCTGCCCTGCCCATTGGTGTCCATGGACGTGGACACGGAGCGGCGGCCTGGCCTGCTGCCGACCCAGGGCCCGGGCCGTGCTGTGGCAGCAAGCCAGGCTCCCCACTTCTCGGGCGAACAGAGGGGCATCACGGGACTACAGGCTGGTGTCTGAATGGGGGCCAAGGCCCCAGGGGCTCCGAGGAGGCAGGAGGCCCTACGTGAGGAGAGGCTCACGGTGGTGGTGGGGGGCAGCAAGGTGGGGACTTGGGTTTGGGGCTTCCTGGCCTGCTGCATCTACTTCCTCCCTGGGAACGAGGGGCTGGGCTGGGCTCCTCCACGGTCCTGCCTGCTCCTCTCTTCTCCCCCCACCCCCACTCATCCTGGGGCCACACTCACCTGCTGGGCGGGGGGAGCAAAAGCAGAAGAACCCGCCCTCAGCACCGCCTGGCATCACAGGCCGCTCCATCTGGAGGGCCCAGGGCCAGAATCTGTCACTTGGGGAAGAGGCTTGGCTGGGGAGTGGGAGGGGAAGGTCAAGTTCTGGCCACGGAGTTTAAGCTCCTCATTCAAAGAGGCACCTTCTTGCCTGGCTTCCCCCATGAATGCACCTTGCCTCCAAGGAGCTTCCTCACTTGCCCAGCATCCTCCTCTGGGCGATTAAGAATCCCAGTGCCAGGTCCTCAGCCCACACCCCTCACCCCTCACCAGTGGCCCCACAGCTTCTTGGGAAAGGTCCTGCTGCCTCTGCCCACCAAAGCTTGACACAGAGGAAGCTGGAGCTTGGCCCTTTTGGAATGCAGCTGCTGCGGGGCCCAGCAGCTCCCACTTCCCCACTGTCCCCCAGGGAGTCCGGAAGAGCAGGCCTGCTGCGGCACTAGAAGGTTCGGAGTCGGAGTCGCTGGTCTGATGGGCTGTGTGGGAGGAGCACTGAGGCCGGTCGTCATCACTGAGAGTACTGGCAGCTCTGGAGCCTGAGCCCGCGTGCTCACCAGTGAGCGGGTCACACAAGTCCTCCTCCTGGCTCGGCGGCTGGGCACCGGGCCTGCACAGCGACAGCTCAAGACACAAGTCCCTCCTGTCTCGTGGAAGTGGTGGGCTCTTTCAGACTCCTCTTTGTTTTGATTCTGCCCACGGTGGCTCGTCTCCACCACCCTGACCACGGGAACTAGTGTTCATTGCACACTTCGGGTGTCTTTCCTTGTTCCGACGGCTCCCCATGAACCACCTAGTTCACCTTATCAGGGGTATGAAGGGACGGCTAGTAAGATCCCCACTGCACACGTGAGGCTCAGAGACGTGACACAACCTACCTAAAGTCACAAAGCCAGCCCGTGGCAGAGCTGGGATGTGAGCCCCTTGTCTGGGATCAGAGGCTGAGCTCCTGCCAGCTGCACCATTCCCTCCTACCCTTCTCCCTTGCAGCCCCCGCCCCCATGTCACTGCGCCACCGCGCAGGACCATCTTCCAGAAAGAGCTCAGCGTTCGTCCTGGGTGAGGAGGACACTTAGCAAATTGCTCTCCTTTCTTCACTGGGATCGAGACTATCGGGGGTGAGAAGCCAAGCTCTTCAGACACAAAGCATGGTGGTCAAAAGCAGGGCTTGTGAGACGGAGGGATTTCACAGAAAATTAATAAAATAAGACTGGGTCTTAACACAGGGCGAACAACTTTTTTTCAAGATTTTATTTATTTATTAGTGAGAGAGAGCGCACAGATGCACAAGGAGGGGGAGCTGCAGAGGGAGGGGGAGAGGGAGAGGGAGTGCAGGGAGCCTGAGGATGACAACGACAACTATGATGACGAGGACTCAGGGCTCAACCCCAGGGTCCCAGGATTATAACCTGAGCCCAAGGCAGACGCTTAACCAACTGAGCCACCCAGGTGCCCCAGGGCCCACAACTTTTGATTTCACCATTTAACAGAACACTCTATAGTACTACTGCTATAAATGATAATACTAGAAAAACGATCTGATCATTGTAAAGACCGCTTCTGATGCACCAGGCACTGTTCCCAGTCTTGACAGGAATCATGGGATCTGGTCCTCCTATGAACCCCTATTCCACAGGCACTATGACCCCCATTTTGCAGACAAGGAAACTACGAAACGTGCAGTAAACTGTTCCCGGGTCTAGGCTGATAACCATTACGTTGAAAGCTCATCCATGATTCACAAAAGACATCCCTGAAAACAATCAAGCACACAGGGAGGTCAGCCTGGGAATGTGGGTCGCGAGAAGTAAGTTCCATCAGTGAGGATACCTCGCTGTGCTTCCCTGTAATGCAGACACAACTGCAGGCCTGCAGGCTACCAGGAGGCGGAGACCACACACACACACACCCCCACCACACGCCAGCTGGGGGCCTGCCATCCTGCTCCTCCTGCCACAGCACAGCCCTGCGAGCTCCCTCGCCGGGAAGAAGCTGGCCATGAGTGCCACAGGGCAGAGGTCACAGGGTTGCTGGGACGGGCTGTCCCCGCCTTCACTGGCAGAAGCAGATGTCTACTCAGGGCTTTGCCTCCCATTGGTGGGAATGGGTGTTGCCTGGGGAGCACATGTAAACATTCTGTCTGGCAGGCCTGGGCCAGAGCGGCTGGGAGTCTGAGGCTGACCTGGCCGGTACTGTTCCAAACAAGGATCTGCTCACTCAGGTATTGGGGGGGGCTTGTAGGGGGAGGGGGGTGCTGCAGAGAGGCCTCACACTGGTTCTCTGCAGCTGTCACCTGACCCCGGGCTCCACCACACGCCCAGCCCTTCCTGCCCATCGGGCCTCTCTCTTTAGGAAGGGAGGGAAGACAAAGCACGAGGACAGGCCGGTCGGAGGGACGCTTATGAAGGATTTGTGCCCATGGATGTGCAAGGGCATGATGTGAGCCCCGCTCCCCTTTCTCCCTCCTGCAGGAATACAGGGCTCCCTAGGGAAGGTCTATAAGGAGGTCCTTCCATGGATGACCCCCCCCACCTCCTTTGCCTGGTTTTGGAGGTCACATATTTGGCTTCTGTTCAGTTCATCAAGAAGCAGTTTGCTGAAACCCAAGTCACTGAGGGACCCAGTGGGCCATTCTTTCAAGGATCAAGTTGCTGTACGGTTAACTCACCAAAGCCTCCTAAACTTACCGGTTTACCAAAAAACCTCCACTGCTGTCTTTAACTACAGAGTTTATAGCAAATTGCTGTGGCCTAATTGGCCCAATTCTTGGGCTGGGGACAGCCAGTTCTCTAGGCTCAAGGGTCTTCAGACTCCCTCACTGGCCACCCTTCAGGCTCTCCTCACTGTCTGGGACAGGCAGCCTGGGAAGACTCCGTCCTCCCCCAGTAGACGGCCTCGTCCACCCCCAGAGAGCAGCCACAGGAAACTGAGGCAGATGCAAACCGAGCCTCAAATGCTAATATGAAGACCCAAATGAACACGAGTCAGCATTACCCAAGGCTCGAAAGGCTGCTCAAACCATCCCTGGACTGACAGCCCCAAGAACTGGGCTGCCTTGGACAGCCCCCAGCACACCCTGGAACCAACAATGAGAAAGGGGCAAAGGGTGCCTCTCCTCGAAGGAGGCTCACAGAAAGCGAGTGAACACATTCTGGACTTCAGGTGGGCTTCAGACTCTGTGAGTCCTGGAGGAAGGAGAGTGGGGTAGTTGAGTGTACCAGCTGCCGAGCCAGACAGTCTGGCCATGAACTTGGCTTCCTCCTTTCATGTGGTGACAAGAGTCTCTCTGTGTCACAGGGTCCCACCAGGAAACCTGGCATACTAAGAGCAGGGCAGGTAGAGAAGGGTTAAGCGAATGGAGTGTTTACGAAGGTGTGGGCAGACAGGAGGGCAACAAGGGCAAGTGCTGCTCCCCTGGGGCTAGAACAGTGGGGCTGTTCTAGAACGGGGCTGAGGGGAGAGCATAACTGCCCTTATGGGGCTGAGAAGTGAGACCCCTGCCCTGGAACAAGCAGGGTCTGCTCCAGCCACAGGGGACCCTGAAGACGCACTGCTCCCCAGGGAATATATCACTTGCCCTCATTCTCCTCCTCAGCCTGGTCTCCCCATGGTGCAGAACCTCCTGGAAGCCAGAGAGGACACGGGGAGGAATGGATCTGAAAGGGCAAATGGAAGGTGTCTAGTGCACGACCTCATGGAGTAGGGCTGAGTTAAATGAAACAAGGCACATTAAACACCCCCAAATTGGGAGCGGTAACTACAGAAGAGTAATGAGCTCCCTTTGGAGAGAGAGACACCCACTTTGCTACAGCACCCCCCCCATGCAACTGGCCGCAGGGATGCACAGCTGTGCTAGAAGGAAGTGATTTCTCAAAAGTGAAGAGACTTAAGAAGTAGCCAGGAAAGAAAGAGAATCCAAGACTCAAGAGGAAAGGATGGAAAAAAGACGGAAAAGGTGCAGGGTCTTAGCCCTGTGACGAACCCTTTCACCATCTCAGTAGATGTTAAAAACATCTGGAAAATTTTAGTGATCATTTATGATAAACCTCTTACCAGAACGGGAGCAAAGAGTTTCCCGATGTGATACATCCGTCACCATAAACCAGCAGCACACGTTATGATGGAAGAGCAGAAAGCACGCCCACTGAAGTCAGGAGGCACATTACCTTCCCTTTCGCTGAGCAGTTTTCTGGAAGTGTTCACCAAAGCAAGTACTTATGGAAGTGTATTATCTCAGGAGAGGAGATGATAAAAAATGATAGTTTCTGGCAGATGATATAATTTGTACACCTGGAGAAGAGAAAAAAATGAAAACTCATCCCCGTCCTATGCTATATTGCCTCTAATGATTTTAATTGACATTATTCTTTAAAAAAATGATTTATTTATTTATTTGAGAAAGAGAGTGAGCACGAGCAGGGGGAGGGACAGAGGGAGAAGGAGAGCATCTCAAGCAGACTCTGCACTGAGCACAGAGCCCAACACAGGGCTTGATCCCATGGCCATGAGATCATGAACTGAGCCAAAATCAAGAGTCCAACGTTTAACTGACTGAGCTACCCAGGCGCCCCAGGGCACATAGCTCCGGGTGCCTGGGTGGCTCAGTTGGTTAAGTATCCGACTCAGTTTCGGCTCAGGTTGTGATCTCAGGGTCGTGGGATCGAGCCCTGCGTTGGGCTTGGTGCTCAGTGGGGAGTCTGTTTCTCTTTCTCTCTCCTTGTCCCTCTGCCCCTCTCCCTGCTCATGTTCTCTCTTTCTCAAATAAAATAAATAAAATCTTAAAAAGGGGGGGGCATGTGCCCTCAGTCGCCTAAGCAGGGATTGAGGTTCTATTAAAGACTCTGCTAGAGATCCACATTGTTAGAATGCCAAAGAAGTTAGGACTCATTCTACTACATCTTGATTGAACTGTTCATGGTTCTAAGAATCTAAAAACCCTTGGTTTTCAGGTAAAACAGATCTCTGAAGCTAGGCACAAAGGATAAACCCTAAGGCCTCACTCCCATCCCCACCCTTAAGCCTTTGTTGCCCCTAGAGGCAACAACCATTTCCTACATCTTATCCTTCAAGCAGTGGTCTGAACTCAGTGTTGTAGGCAGATGCATGCACACATGCGCAAGGACTAACTTCTTGAGCTTCTTTTTCCAGGGGAAAGAAAATGGATGGGGCCAAAAATTTCAATATCCAGAAGATGGATGTGGATCCATCTTCTGCATCTCCTACAAGCCAGGAGACAGACAAAGAAGATGACAACGGCAATGTGAATGAACTAGCTCTAGAGTTAGTGAAGAGTGCCATCCATGCTGCTGTTAAGACTGTGGAAGGTAGGGGTGCCTGGGTGGTTCAGTCGGTTAAATGTCTGCCTTCGGCTCAGGTCATAATCCCGGGATCCCGGGATGGAGCCCCGCAATCAGGCTCCCTGCTCAATGGGAAGCCTGCTTCTCCCTCTTCCACTTGCCCTGCTTGTGCTCCCTCTCTAGCTTTCTCTCTGTCAAATAAATAGGTAGAATCATTAAAAACAAACGAAAAAACCTGACATTTAAGAAAGGAAGCCTGACATTAAAAAAAGAAAAGACTGTGGGAAGGTAGTCATCCTGCTTAGAGGCCTGAAGGACAGTCCCATTAAACAATGCCACACCACCAGGCAACTGACAAATTCTCACCTTCTTCTCTTGCAGAAGCTGAAAAGCCCATCAAAACCATCAAATGGATCACACACGGTGAATTCACAGCAGAAAGGGGCCGTAAACAAATTGAGGAGTTCGTTCTGGTAAGTTAGCTGACCACTCCAGATTGGTATACAAGGGTGAGGAACAATGAAAAGGAGCATCTGATGAAAAGTTTAAAACCCAGAAACCCTAGATGATTTCAAAGGTGACTAAATAAGTAAACAATTGTCCCCCATCTGGGTTCCAAGATCAAAATGGTATGGCTCGACGGTGAGAGGCACAGGCGTCTTTCCCTGTTTGTATCTTTCTAACCTTACATCTCCCTCGGCAAATCTGAGAGGCCCAGTTAAGCCATTTTCCCACGCTGGTGCTCTAAGTGGGGCCCTAGTGGCCTAAGGAGGGAGCCCCTCTTCCAAACCGGGAATTCTCCCGTCACCAACTTTAGAAATCTCGTATTAACAGAGGGGATGCCGATGGATCTTTCTGAGTTGGTTTTGGAACATCATGCCTGCACACTGTGATGTGCATGCCTGTGAATTCCTTTCTCTTTTCTGCCTGTGCCTGGCTCTGACCCATTTGTGTGGCTGGAGAGAAGGCCCTGGGTTGCCTTGCATACCTGGTGGAGTGGATTAAACCATGACCTGAAATCCCTACTCGCTGTATTTCCTCAGAAGAGAGCCGAGCTGAAACAAGTGGAGGCAAACTCCTCAGCCCTCGAGAAGCTTCCTGCTGTCTCTGCTTCTCTGGCCGGCCCATCACGGCCTAAAGCCCCGAGGGCAGTTCCCTAGGCCCGAGGAAGGCCCACTGAGGTGGAAGCGAGGTGCACGGTGCAAAGTACTACTTACTCTTGGACCTTCTTGCTCTGGAGAACGTACCCCTTTGGAGTCGGGCGAAAGCCTCTGCCTACTGCAGCCAGGGTTTGTGAATCAGGCTGAAATGGGACACAGAACAAGCAGAAAAATTTCCCCCAAACAATGCCACCCATTACTCTGAGTAAAAGGCAAAAGTCAGTCCTGACAATGGCCTACAGAGCTTGAAGTGATCAGAGTCCCCTCTTCCCTCCCAACTTAGCGCCCAGAGTCATCACCTGCTACCTTCTCCCCTTTCACCTTCCTTACTTCAGCCACACCTGTCTCCTTCCTGTTCAACTGCCAGGCCTGCTCCCACCTCAGGGCCTTTGTACTGGCAGCGCTCCCTTCCTGGAACCCTCTCCCCTGGGATCTATTCTCATGGTTCATGCCTTACCTCTCTTGAGATCTTTATTAAGATGCCGCCTGTTCACTCACTCTGAGAGTTACCTGAAGACTAGGAGAAGAGCTCTTCCACAGCTAAGGATATGAAGAAAAAGCCACATTAAGAAGGGTAGCAGGGACAGAGACAAAGTCAGGAACTAAATCCCTGTACAGCAACCCACACATGGTGGGGCTATCACAGGCAGGCAGGAGGTCCAAGCCCCACCTCTGGGCACCACCCACCACCCTGGAGACTGCACTGGGAAGATGAGCCCCCTAATATCCGGCCTTGAGATTCAGTAGGGCTTCATCCCAGGGACTCTGAAAATCAGGGGGCTGCTTGACCACGGTATTATGGGAAACCAAGACTCGGCTCTTAAAGGGCCCACAGGCTACCATTCTCTCTGAGACCAAGCACAGATGCAGTGGTTTGAAAGGTGCCTGGACTATTTGCGAAGGGGATTTATCAGGTCATTTTAGGGTTATGTGCCAAAGGGGCAGGGGTCTGTAGGAATGTCCTCTGGGAATGAAAGTGTTGGTCGGTACCAGTTCTGACATTTCTCCATCTACCTTGCTAGCGCTCCTGACCCTACCCTGGCAGGTGCCCCTCTGAAGCAGCTCCTGGCCTGCCACAATCGGCAGGAAGCCTCACTTGGGACCAGCATCTCCCCAAAGTCATTACCACCCTGCCACAGCTGGTGGGCAGCCTTAGCCAAGACCAGTGTCCCTCCAAAGTGACTTATGCCCCAGGAGGAGGGTGGAGGGGTGCAGCCCGACCTACCAGCACACCCACAATAGCCACCAGCAGGCACTGCAGCCAGCGGGGCCAAGGGCCAGCCCCGCTCACCAGCACCCCCACAGCAATCACAGCGGAGTCAAAATAGGACAGTGCATTGTGGACAGTGCAGTGGGCTGTAGCCCACACGTGGGACACCCCCGGAGTGCCTGGTTCTGGTGATGAGGGCTGGTGATACTACTGGGCCCCACAGAACACCTTCTACATAAGGCTGCTAGTTTTAAGACTAGGAGTCAGAGCTGATGTTCCTAATACATATAAACAAACACAGAGAGTCAGACAAAATGAGGAGATGGAGGAACAAGAATAAGATAAAATCACAGAAAAAGGCTAAAAACGTTGAAAAGCAATTTACCTGATAAAGAGTTCAAAGGAATGGTCATAAAGGTGCTCACAAGAGTACAAGAGTTGGGAGACAAATGGATGAACTTGGTGAGAACTTTAACAAAGAGATAGAAAATATTTTTACTTTTATTTTTTGAGAGAGAGAGAAAGCTCAAATGGGGCTGGGGCAGAGGGAGAGGGTGGGAGAATCCCAAGCAGGTTCCTCACCTGATGCGGAGCCCAATGTGGGGCTCGATCTCATGACCCCGAGATCATGACCTGAGCTGAAATCAAGAGTTGGACACTTAACTGGCTGAGCTACCCAGGCGCTCAAGAAGATGGAATTCTTAAGAAATGGGAGTAGGATAAGGTACCACTGGAACAACACCAAGCATATGAACATCTGCATTATCAGGGTCCCAGAGAGAGAGAAAGGGGCAGAAAACATTTCTGAAAACACAATAGCTAAAAACTTCCCTAACATGGAGAAAGAAACAGGCATCTGGGTCCAGCGAGCCCAGAGAGCCCCAAATAAGAGGAACCCAGGGAGGTCCACGCCAAGACACATAATAATTAGAATGTCAAAAATCAAAGATAAAGAGAGAATCTTAAAAGCAGCAAGAGAATATGAATAGTTATATATCTGAGAAACCTCATAAGGTGATCAGCTGATTTTTCTGCAGAGTTCGCAGGCCCAAAGGGAGTAGCGTGATAGATTTGAAGTACTGGAAAGGAAAACCTACAACCAAGGATACTCTACCCAGCAAGGTTATCAATCAGAACTGAGGGAGAGATGAGTTCTCAAACAAAAGTTAAAGGAGTTCATTACCACTAAACCAGCATTACAAAAAATGTTAAAGGGACTTGTTTAAATACAAAAGGCCATGATTAGAAGACAATTACAAAAGAAAAAAATCTCACTGGTAAGAATAAACATATAGTAAAGCTAGTGGGTCAATCCCTTTCAAAGCTAGTGTGAAGGTTAAAAGACAAAAGTAGTGTCTCAATTATAGCTACAATAATTACTTATGAGATACACAAGATAAAAAGATGTAAAATATGATATCAACTACATGAAATGGGAAGGGAGTAAAAACATAGCACTTTTAGAATGTGTTCCAAATTAAGTGACCATCAACTTGAAATGCACGGCTCTATATAGTGTGTTATATGTGAACCTTATGGTAACCACATCCCCAAAATCTAGAATGGACACGCAAAAGACACAGGAATCCGAACATAACAGTAAAGAAAGTCACCAAATCACAAGGGAAGAAAGGAACAGAGAAGAACCACAGAAACAACCGGAAGACAATGAACAAACTAATCATAAGTACATGCCCAGCAGTGATTGCTTTAAATGCAAACAGACTACATGTTCCAATCCTAAGACACAGGGTGACTCAATGGATTAAAGAAACAAAATCCACCTATAAGCTGTCTACAGGAGACTCAGTTCAGACCTCAAGACACATACAGACTGAAAGCAAAGGGATGGGAAAAGACATTCCAAGCAAATGGGAGGAAAAAAAGGAAAACTGGGATAGCCACACTTATACCAGACAAAATAGACTTTAAAACAAAACTTGGGGGCACCTGGGTGGCTCAGTCAATTAAGTGTCTGCCTTTGCTCAGGTCATGATCCCTGAGACCCAGGATGGAGCCCTGCATCAGGCTCCCTGCTCAGCAGGGAGTCTGCTTCTCCCTCTCCCTCTGCGCATCCCCCCCCCCCCCCTTTGGCATGCGCCCGCTCTCTCTCTCTCTCTCTCTCTCTCTCTCAAATAAATAAATAAAATCTTAAAAAAAGATTTATTTGTTTGAGGGGGTAAGGGGCAGAGGGAGAAGGAGAAAGAAACTAATGCAGACTTCACATGACGGGAAGTTTATAGCACTACACACCCAACTGAAGAAATCTGCAAATCTCAAACAAATTTAATCTTATACCTAATGGAAGTAGAAAAAGAACAAAGCCTAAAATTAGTAGAAGGAAGGAAATAATAAGTATCAGAGAGAGGATAAATGAAAT
Organism: Taxidea taxus jeffersonii; assembly: GCA_003697995.1. NCBI lineage: Eukaryota > Metazoa > Chordata > Mammalia > Carnivora > Mustelidae > Taxidea > Taxidea taxus. The sequence goes on along the minus strand of ML095767.1, from coordinate 22,963 downwards.
AGAAACTTAAAACATTAGAAAAGATCAGTGAAACTAAGAGCTGGTTCTTCGAAAAGATAAAACTGGAAAACCTTTAGCAAGACTCATGACGAAAAAAAGAGAGAGGACTCGAATGAAGAAAATCAGGAATGAAAGATATCATAACTGACACCACAGAAATACAAATTATTATAAGAGACTAGACTAGTCTGAAAAATTATTTGTTGCAAACAAATTAAACAACCTAGAAGAAATAGATAAATTCCTAGAAACAATCTTCCAAGACTGGAATCAAGAAGAAATGGAAAATCTGAACAGACAAAATGTTAATAATGAAATTGAATCAGTACTCAAAAACACAAGATGTCTGGGGCCAGATGGCTTCACAAGTGAATTTCACCAAACATTCATTTTTTTAAAGATTTTATTTATTTATTTGAAAGAGAGAGCATGATGGGGGAGGCAGAGGGAGAGGCAGGAGCAGACACCCTGGTGAGCAGGGCTCGATCCCAGAACCCTGGGACCCTGACCCGAGCTCAAGGCAGACACTTAACCAACTGAGCCCCTCACCAAACATTTAAAAAGGAGCTGATACTTATCCTTCTCCAACTATTCTAAAAAATTAAAGAGGAAAGGATGCTTCCCAATCACTCAGTGAGACCAGCATTACCCTGATACCAAAACCAGACACACAGACAAAAAGAAAATTCCAGATCAATATTCCTGAGAACATAGATGCAAACATCCTCAATGACATATTAACAAACCGAATTCAACAATACATTAAAGGTATCATATAAACCAAGATCAAGTGGGGTTTATTCCAGAGATAGAAGGATGATTTAATATTGATAAATTAATCAAGTGATACACCATGTTAACAAAATAAAGGATAAAAACAATATGATCATCTTAATAAATGCAGAGAAAGCACCTGACACAACTCAACATCCAAATCCAAATATGATAAAACCTCTCAACAAAGTGGGCACTGAGGAAACATACTTCAACATGAGAGAGGCCAGATATGACAAACCCAGGGCTAACATCATGCTCAAGGCTAATGGGGCTCCTGGGTGGCTCAGTGGGTTAAGCCTCTGCCTTCGGCTCAGGTCATGATCCTAGGGTCCTGGGATCAAGCCCCGCATCGGGCTCTCTGCTCAGCAGGGAGCCTGCTTCCCCCTCTCTCTCTGCCTGCCTCTCTGCCTACTTGTGATCTCTCTGTCAAATAAATAAAATCTTTAAAAAAAAAAAGGAAATAAAAGGTACCCAAATTGATAAAGAAGCAAAACTACCACTGTTTGCAGACATCATGATACTACATATAGAAAACCCTAGAGACTCAACCAAAAAACTATTAGAACTAATAAATGAATTCAAGGGGTGCCTGGGTGGCTCAGTCATTAAGCGCCTGTCTTTGGCTCAGGTCATGATCTCAGGGTCCCGGGATCGAGTCCTGCATTGGGCTCCTTGCTCAGTGAGGAGCCTGCTTCTCCCTCTCCCACTCCCCCTGCTTGTGTTCCCTCTCTTGCTGGGTCTCTCTCCGTCAAATAAAAACAAAATATATAAGAAATGAATTCAATGAAGTTGCAGGATACAAAATTAACATGCAGAAACCTGTTGTTGTATTTGTATATGCTAATAATTATCAGAAAGAGCCACTGAGAAAACAATCCCATACACAATTGCATCAAAAAGAATAAAATACCTATGAATAAATTTAACCAAGGAGTTGAAAGACGTGTATTCTTTTTTTTTTTTTTTAAGATTTTATTTATTTATCTGACAGAGAGAGAGATCACAAGTAGGCATAGAGAAGGGGAAGCAGGCTCCCCGCTGAGCAAAGAGCCCAATGCGGGACTCGATCCCAGAACTCTGAGATCATGACCTGAGCCGAAGGCAGTGGCTTAATCCACTGTGCCACCCAGGTGCCCCAAAAGACGTGTATTCTGAAAACTGTAAGACAGTGATGAGAGAAATTGAAGATGACAAATAAATGCTCATGGAATGGAAGAATTAGTATTATTAAAATGCGCATACTAGCTTTGCGCAGTGGCAGTATCGTAGCCAATGAGGTTTATCTGAGGTGCGATTATTGCTAATTAAAATGCGCATACTACCCAAAGCAATCTATAGAATTCAATACCATCCCAATAAAAATACCAATGGCATTTTTACATTTTAAAACAAATAATCCTAAAATTTACATGGAACAAAGTAAGACCCTGATTAATCAAAGCA